>JAXGGA010011202.1:0-43396 GCA_038373865.1 Uloborus plumipes
TAAGAAGACATTTTATAAGAAAAAATAAAATCAGCAATTAACATAAACTGGGAAGCTGGGAATAACTTTGAAACTTAGCTTTTTTTCTTGAGATTGTGAACGATGTAATTTTTGATGAAGATCATATTAAAACTGCTACAGAACACACTTTACAATGATTATATTCCGAAATCTGTTAATAACGAATTGCAACAATATCAAGGTACTAATTGAACACTATTATTTGGTTGAAATGTTCATTTTGGGGAAATTCAGATCCTTTTTTGGACCGTCCCTAAAAAAGGACGCTAGGCATTAATGGTTTAAGGCGGAATAGGTACGTGGCTTGAGTTTTTACGAGCTCCATTACGGTGGAAGTCCGATCTAGCTCAACACACCTGCCATAAGACTCGTTTAAATGGCAGGCAGCCATTCACAACACACTCACTCACACAGAGAAAAGGCAATGACAGGAGAGAGGGAGAGTACATCCACGCCCGAGCAGGGATTGAAACCCAGGGCTTCCTCATCCCAGTCAGACTCCTCTGACCACTAGACAAGGTGTCCGGTACCTCTGCTCTAGCATCTTCGATACTGAAAAATCAACTTGCAATGATCTACTTCTCCCCTTACATTTTTTTTTCGGTTTGGAAATTTAATTCCTCTGAATATCCAGCTCTTTCGAAGACAACATAAAAGACGGATACATCCGGAAAAAGAATGCAACCAGAGTCATAAACGGTAGTGATTCAATCAACGTGCAAACTAATGTCATGTGCACTTGCAAAGAAAGTTTGGTTCATTATCACAGTGAGAAGGTTTTCTTGATAAAAGCAAAAGAAAATGGGTCTCGCAATTTTTCTTTTTAAATAAAAATCATTTTAAATATTTCTATTGTTTTATGGTGGAATACGAATCGAAAGGTACATCTTAAACTACAGCAAATTAAATGCCTGGAGAACATGCCAGTTTTACACATTGATTTTTTTAAGTACTTTTTCGCAGAAATGTAACTTTTTTTCCCCATCATGTCAACTGTCAAGTAACTTCCATTTTTAAACGTATTTTAGGAGAGAGAGAGAGAGAGAGAGAGAAAAGGCGCGATCCATCTGAATGAGCGAAATAACGAGGTGCGAATGAGACGATATAACGAGGGATTACTCCCTACAATAAGCCTATATTTTGGTCAATATAAATGGGGTCTATAGTTGCTTAGGATTAACTCTCAAATTTAGCTGTGTCAAAGTTGGAGAGGCCGAGCTTGTAAGAACGCAAAACGAATTTCCGCAATTTGAAACTCTGTAAAAAAAGCATTTCTGCTCGAAAACACTTTTGTAATAGGGAAGTTTCGACCCATTAAATATTCCTACTTTGACAGCTAGATATTTTTAAGACACAAAAATTCACCATCCCCGAATTTTAAAACACAATCATTGATTTTTAATGATTTTTTTTAAAAACCCACCCGCAAAAAATCGCGCCTTGAAAACGAAACCAGTGACGTCGGAGAGCTGTATTTTTAAGCTGTTCACACAAAAAACTGCATTGCAGCTATACGAGCTTTTCATTTGCGGAGTGTTTCTTCCTTCCGTTACCAAAAACTTTAAGTCTATTAATTCACTATGGAGATTAGATTCGTCAAAAGGCAATCCAATCACCTGCCACGGGTGTCAGGTTATGATGGAAAAACTTTTTATGGCGAAAACCATATTAAAACTTTTTGAGAGGCATTACTTGGTGACTTTTACCTATTACCGGCATCCCTGGGGAAAAGCGTGTTGAAAGCGCGGAAAACTGGTTTCCGCTCAGACCGACATGTAAAGTTTCTCTCTCCAGCTTGGCGCTCGTGGTCAAAAGCGAAAAATCCACCTGCCATATGACGTCACCGTCACTTAAACTTTAAAAATTGTATTTAAAAAAAATTCACTAATGATGTTCATGTATATTGTTCTATCATATAAAAATGAAATTATAAAACTGAAAACTTCCCAATTACGCAGGCCCGTCATTTAGGGGGGTCAGGTCGATTCAATTGCCCCCCCCCCCGGCTTTGAGAAATCAATGTATTAACATATAAGTAGGCGTGGCTTTTGCAGTTTTCCGATGAAATTGCATTGTGCTTGCACCCTTGCATAAGCATTTTACCAAGTTCTTCAAGTTCTTCAGTCATTTAACTGCTACATCATGTTCCTACATACGGGAAAGTATTTGAGGATGTTTTTTCAACTCCTGTAAAATGTCCTATCCACCGTGCCTCGAAAAGTTGAACTGTTACTTGATTGTTAGTGTCAAACTATTAAGAGAGCGTGACAAAAATAAATATGAACACTGTGTTTATTTGCAAGTAAGGAGTAGCAAGTAAGTACCTTGAGTCCACGATAAGGAAGAAACTGCAGTCTCAGGATCGAGCTGTGGGTGTAATTGCTACTGTGTTTATTGTTATACAAAATAATGCGTTTGAATGTCTGAATACCTCGTGATTTTTGAATAATATGGACAAAATTTACAAGAGAAACGGTCACAAAGTAGAACTCTCATTTCTGTTAGAAAAAAAAATATTACTACCCCGTATTATTGTGCTCCAGTGGGAAAATATAAGGTTATTCTTAACTGCATTGATCATAATTTACGTCAACAATAAAAGTATTCCGAATTATCATTCGAAGCAGCGCAGAATATAGGACTTGATGCTATTTTGTATGAAGCGATCAAACACATCCTAATCAACTATCGTCCTTTATTATTCTCGACTTTTGTTCTATTTTTCGCTGAAAGAGCGAATTCTTAAAGATATACTTCTTATCAAGAGCATTTTGATCCAGGGTTCGTCAGATTGCTCCAATAGCACGTCATATTTGTTTGTGTTATCAGTGAAAAAACCACATTCTTTCCTTTATCAAGGCGAATGCAGTTATAATTCTTATCTTTCATTTTTTTAAAACACGTTATTTGACAGGTGAATACAACGAAACGAATCTCCTTGACGTATATTTGTTGTTTGACAACATGTTGATAAGTCAGGATCAGTTTTTCTTCTCGTCTCTAATGTTTTTTCCCCATTTCAGCATGCTTCATTCACTCGTTAACAGTTTGTAACAGTTTCTGTTTATTTCACTTTTTACTTTTTTTAAGAGTTAAATAAGCCTGTTATTTCCCAAACTAATTATTTTTCTTCTATCTCGACAGGTTTCTTTCTTTAAATACCTTTTATGTGAAATTCAGCGGGAGAGCACGTGTCTGAGTAAGCTCTACTGCTCTCTTATTGGCTTACATAAACATTTTTTAATTGAAACAAAATTTTTATTTTTCAAAATTCAGTAGATTCAAGAATAATCGGCCAACTGTAGACCGAAAAGAAGCAGTTTGTGAGGAACAAAACTTTTCACGCAATTTTTCGTTTTGCCATGCCGTGGCAGTGTTTTTTTTTTTTTTTTTGGATTCAGTCGGGTTATCGAGTGTCGAGTTTTCGGGACTCTAGTCGGTATTGGCGAGCATAAGCGAGCGAACGGTGGTAACCCCCTAGAATCCTATATTTTGGAAATTGGTCGCTTTGATCCCTATATAGCTTAAAAACGTGACGTGGGCAGACTGAAAACCAAAATCATTTTTTTACTCAGAGGCCATATGTTAGTCAAATTCAAGTTACAGATCTAGGACAACCAAATAGCGGTTCTCCAATAGTTAACCATATTTTGAATAATAGATAGCATTCAAATTTAGAGAATAAAAGGTCATAAAAGTATCGTCAGTACGTAATCATCGTGAAAAAGCTTCTATTTTGTTACATTAAGTTTTTTCCTAATGCTATTCACAGAACTTTTTTAAAATCAAGTTCAGAAACACGTTACATGATATCATTTCTGTAAGCATTCTGTGTAGCAGACACTTAGGAATAAGCACAACTGGGGTTGTGAAATAGAGTCGGTTTGTGACAAGGGGGAGGGGGTGTAACAAGAATTATGTCTGACATAACATATTTTGATTGAAGTAAAAACATTTTTTGTTACAATATGTTTCAAAACATTGCTTGACATGAAGGTGTAAGGTTGAATGAAGTCACTTTGAATCTTACATAGTACATCCGTTACGGAGTCAAAATACCATCATATAAATTTTGTTTCTGAAAATCTTCAAAATGTAACTGCATTTGATGGAAGTAAAAAAGATGTTTTTCATTAAGTTCGTGAAATAGAACAAAAATTAAACATATTACCAGCTTTTCTGAGCTGCTCTGTGAAGAACCGATACGTCTGTTACCGTGGAACTGCCCTAAAATGGGCAGCAATCGAAAGAGAATAGTAAAACACGTTTTTGGACACATAAATAATTTACCCTCATGTCTCCTTTATCAAAAGCCTTGAAGTATGCGAAATTTAAAGAAAAGTAACCGCAGTTAGCGACTTTCGGTGATTAACGGAAGACATCTTTCACACGTTTTGTACGTAAAGGTTTTCGTCTCCCTTTAGGGGGACGACACCTCCCCATGTGAATTCTAGATCTTCAAGGAGCCTGTGTGCTTAATTTGGTAACAGGAAGTAAATTGCGGATTTCTTTAAGGAACAAACACACACACAAACCTACATACATCCATTTGTATAGAGAGAAATTACATAAATGTAAATCGTCTTCGCAGTTATTCGTGTTCGAATTAACAAGGTTCCAGTGTTTTTTTATTAATTGTATATTTTAAGCCTGTGCGAATTCTATTACATATTTGCACCTTTTTGAAAATAAACGGACGCTCTAAACGTTGGGAGCCCCGGGAACCATGAGCCTTGAGGGCCCAGTTGACCCATGCGTTAACGAGGGCTTGAATAAAGCGAAACTACAGAATTTATTTTAAAAAGTATTTCGGGCAAGAACCAGTTTTAATTTTCGCGATTGTGAAGCGCAATAGAATGAAAAATATCTCATTTCAGAGGCCGATTTAGATTTAGTGCAGCAAATGAAGTGATGCAGCGCAGTCCAGTTTTCAATGTTGAGGCTGCGTCTGAAATAATGAAAACGACTTTTTCCCACCATCAAATAAGTTGAGTGAACTTAAAAACCGGTTGCTTCCAAAGAGGGAAACAATCCCGTTAAAGAGGACACTGTCCGAAGCAGTGCTCCCGATTACTTTTAATTCGAACTTGAACTGCCGACTGCAGTGTGAGTAGCGTTCGGATAGCATCGAGTTCATTCCGAAATAGCCATTCTCCACAATTTTTTTTTCTTTCTTTTTGAATATACAATTTTCAAGAGGAAGTTTTCGTAGTAAATTAGGAGATTTCTCCACTGACACAAAAAACTGGCTACTGCAAGACCAGAGTTAACTACAACAGTTTGACCACACGCACGGTTTTTAGAAATTTCTACTGAAAACTGCTTTTTTTTTTTTTTTTTTTTTTTAATGATAAAACCCTTTGGACCTTTCATAATGCAAATTATTTCTCTAAAATTAGTGCGATACATTTTAATGGACATTTTTAAAGAAAAATGTTACTCCGTTACAGGGCCATAACTAGACGATTGTTTCGGGTAAGGTTTTACCAACACATTTCTCGTGAAATATATATTATAATAAATAAAATTTGATTTCATGTTTTATATTCGATTGCTTTTTGTTACAGTAGTTGCTTAAGGGGCATTAACACGAAAAATAAAATAATAACCTCTCTTTCCAATGAAGGAAACAATTCTAATGTGTACAAAGCATTTTTGTCCCAGTTAAAAAGGTATATTGTTGTGTATGAGATTATGTTTGCAAAAACTACAAGAAAGATAAATACTGCAGATAAATCAACCAATTTATACTATCATTAACCCTAGAGTACTAATGTGTCTTTTTTTAACGCTAATACTAAACATGAAAGATGAGTAAAAATTACTCATGATTAGTATTCTAGGGTTAAATAATGATATATTTATTTTTCAAACGAAATTGAAAAGTAAATAAGAAAATTACAAATAAAATGGAAATAATATTATTTTTCGGGAAAAAAGTGCATTAAAAAGCATTTTTTGAAATAGTTTGGAATAATTTCGGAGGTGGTTTGAACCCTAAAAACCAACCCCTTAAATATAGCCCCGCTCCGTTAGTAATTATAAAACTTACTCGAAACGAAATCACGAAACAAATTACATTAATACCAAAAAGTTAAACTTGGGTTATTTTTGCTGAAAGTTTTCAAAATCTTCAAAAGAGGTTTTTAAACAAATTGTTTATATATTGCTTATATATTTTAGGAACACGTTCTTTTCGTTTTCTTGGGAATATACTATAAAATATTATTTTGTGTAAGTATATATTAAGTTACGAACTAGTATTTAAAAAATTATGTGAAAAATCTTATAATTGTTCGATTACCTGTAAAAGTTTTATTTATTCAGATTCTAGTACATACTATAGATCAAAGTATGCAATGTAAAGTGCGCCCTAAAGATGACAAGTAAAAAACAGTTCCGAAAGATGACATCTGTATAGGAAAAGTAAAAGATAGATGGCCATGATTTTTTCAAAAGCCAGTTATTTGAGAACCTAAAAAGAAACAATAAACTGAAACTTTCCATAAATTGTCTTTTCAGTTCGTACAAAGCAAAACTCGACTTCGGTTATAAAGATTTACCAAATTTCCAACTAGCTAAAAAAATTTGAACAAAAACAAAATTCTGTTCCACTTGGTCATTTCAGTCGAGTATCAGGGCAGAACCATCGGACGGAATCTTTAAATCAAAGATAAAATATAATTTTTTCAAAAACTTACAACATTTCAAACATTTTCATTGAATTTCTTGATGTAAGGTATATTTTATAAAGATATAAAGTCTACGTGGGTGATTCTACGGTCAATGCGTTTTTTGTATCCCCAAAGAAAAAATATTCTGTTTTACTTCACGCTCATTATATCACTAGTAGCAGCTGTTTTTATGATTGTAGTGGTAAGGGCAAGACAAAATTTCAATTTTTGGGGGGTTTATCGATACCAGGGGAAAATGCGTTGCCAGGGGAGTGACACTATTGGCAGAATTCTGGTTTGATTTACAATTATTTCACTTATTTTTCGGTGTAAAATCAGAGTATGGACTCATTCCTATAAGACCTGTATTCAAAAAAAAATTTCGCGTTGTAATAAAATAAAAAAAATAAATCTTGAAAACACGATATGTTGCATACAGGTCGCACCGCAGATCTTAAATAAAAATACTTCCCGCATTATTTACGTTCAGTCAAATTGCTTTCACATGGGCAATTAAGATTAAAATTGAAATTTATTATGCTTATAACACAGTTTTAATGTATATTTACCCCTTTTTTGGAGCAAAACTGCCAGGGGAGTGACGCCAGAGAAGTGATAAAATCACACATTACCTGGGTGATTCTACGGTCAATGCGTTTTTTGTCTCCCCAAAGAAAATATAATCTGTTTGATTTCACACTCATTATACCACTAGTAGCCGCTATTTTTATGATTGTAGTGGTAACGGTCAGATGAAATTTCAATTTTTTGGGGGTTTATCGATACCAGGGAAAATGCGTTACCAGGGGAGTGACACTATTGGTAGGATTCTGGTTTGATTTACTATTATTTCACTTATTTTTCGGTGTAAAATCAGAGTATGGACTCATTTTTATAAGACCTGTATTCAAAAAAAAATTTCGCGTTGTAATAAAATATAAAAATTCAATCTTGAAAACACGACATGTTGCATACAACTCGCACCTCAGATCCCAAATAAAAATACTTCCCGCATTATTTACGTTCATTCAAATTGCTTTCACAGGGGCAATTAGGATTTAAAATGAAATTAATTATGCTTATAACACAGTTTTAATGTATATTTACCCTTTTTTGGAACAAAACTGTCTGGGGAGTGACGCCAGAGAAGTGACAAAATCACACATTACCTATAAAAACAACATCACGCGTTCTTCTTACCAGAACTTCACGTAAACCGTGATGTTTGCACACAATGAGCATTGCATTATACATACGTACACTTATGTAACGATGAAATATAAAAAGTTATACTTACCAGGGAAAATACTACAGCGACTGGCGCAGTACGCTTTGAGGCACTTTCAACGAGAACCGATGCAATAATATTCGATTTTTTTTAAAACCTCTTAGCTTGCTTTTAACTTTACTCAGTATTACACTGGTTATTCGCAATCAACGTCACCCTTATGCATTTTTCTACTAAATTTCAGCCTTTGAAGTTCGCCAGGTGAGGGTGACACTGTTGATATGGCCCGTTGAAAAGTTATTTTTTTAGATAATAATAAATATTTTTTCAATGTTCAATGATAAAATATGCTTCTCTGTTAATGTAAGTGCATGATTATGGCAAAAAACATTATGCCAAGTTAACAAAAATTGAACGCCGAACATGTTTGTATAAAAACTAGTATTTGGACAGGCCAGGTTAGTATACATTTATGACTATTTTCAGCTATAAATGCTAAAATAAAATAATTGTAGTGAATTAATTGGGTGGTTCATATAAAAGATAATGGTCTGTAATGCTTAAGCATACAAAAACATTAATAAAATCAGTTTTACATGAAGTTTTTCCATTGGCCGTCTGAATTCGAATGGCGTTGAATCATCCACGTATATTTTTTTTTTTTATTTCAGCATTATTAATTCCCTGGAGCACAAAGTTTTGCATAAAAAATAACGCGATTCCCTCAAATATTTAGTCAGTTTTATTTCTAATTCATAAAGCTGAATGCTCAGTTTGTAATTTTGGACTTGTGTTTCAATTGTCATCAACGTCTAACACTCTGAATCCAATCACACCTATTATCTGCTTTTCAGTAGGGTAGACCGGGGCACGTTTACGAGGATTTTTTTTAGTGAATTTCCTAATTCTTATGTTTCATTTCAGGAAATTTTTGACGTTATGGTCTTATAAAGCTGTTAATAAAGTTTAAGTTTGTGCGTTCAGTTTTTCCCCTGTTCGAATATTTAAGCGTCAAAAAATAATTTTTAGGTCAAAGTCTGTTGCGTAAACTTGCCCCGTATCCGGGGCACGTTTACGCATCAAGCGGGGCACGTTTACGCACGTTATTAATGGTACCAAGTTGTAACGGAAATGAATAATGAATAAAAATTAAATGTTTTATTCATAACTTAAATATAGAAATTTCAATCGAACATAGAATCATGGAGGTTTCCCCTTAAAATATTTAAAAGGTCGTAAAAACCGATTGTTTTCCAGTGGTTTGTTTTAATATTTATACTTACTTTATTTCCTATGAGTCCCATATCTCAAAAAATGTACATATAGTTACAGTTGCTTCGCAGATCTTCAATGAAGAATAGTGTTTTGACCTAGTCTCACATTCAGAAAGGCATTTTTCATTTTTTTGACATTTGACTTAATTCTGTTAATTTTTAGCATAATGTCTTACCATCTATAAAACAAAGAACGCTTATTATGAGCAGAATAGTGTATAAAAGTAAAACCGAGATAACTTATGATTGTAAGTTACAAGCTTACAAGAGACGAATCCCTTACTCAATTAAACCGTAAATGATGATTTGCAAAACTAAATAGCCTGAAAATACAAAAAAGATTTGACACAGTACGGTTAAAAAAAGCTCCAGGATCACGTTTACGCAGTAAGGACTTGCATAAACGTGCCCCGTTGTTAATGCGTAAACGTGCCTCGTCGCCTGGTTTGTATATGGATGATTCTACGCTATTTGATTTCAGACGGCCAATGGAAACACTTCATGTAAAACTGCGTTTATTAATGTTTTTGTATGCTTAAGTATTACAGACTATTATCTTTTATATGGACCACCCAATTAATTCACTACAATTATTTTATTTTAGCATTTACAGCTGAAAATAGTCATAAATGTATACTACCCTGGCCTGTCCAAATACTAGTTTTTTATACAAACACTAGCTGACTCAGCAAACGTTGTTTTGCCATATACATAATTTCCTAGTAATTTCTAGTGTAGACAAAAAATAGCTTACTTATTGTAAGTATGTATGTATGTATGGTAGAATGTGTATATTGTATATGTATGTAAGAATGTGGTATATGCGTGAAATAAGCATGGAGCGCTGTGAACGATGAGGGAATATAAAAATAACAAAAGGCAAACATTATTTTTAAGTTATTATAATTTATTCCTTAAAATTATATATCATTAATTAAGCAATTACGACAGTAACACTATTAAACAATATCAATCTTTTAATGCTATAGCGTGAACAATATTTTTTGTTAGTCCATCTTTAGCTAACACAAACAAACTGGATGGTTTACCCACTCGAGAGCATGCCACGTATAATTGTCCGTGTGAAAAACATGGTGCTCTCAAATCTAAGCCACAAACAGACATCGTTTGACCTTGGGATTTGTTGATAGTCATTGCAAATGCCAATCTAATCGGAAACTGAATACGTTTGAATTGAATTGGCACATCTGTTGGTATAATAGGAATCCGTGGTATGAGTATATTTTCACCTCTGAACTTGCCATTTAAAATCCTGGCTTCGATCACGTTTTTCATTAATTTTTGAATGACTAATCGCGTACCGTTGCACAGCCGGGGCGGGTTAAAATTACGAAGCAAGATAATTGGAGATCCAACCTTTATTTTTTAAAAATTTGTGTCACTTTAATGGTCGTTCATATCCCCCCCCCCCCCTCTCGCAGTGAAAAAAAACTTTACACAGCAGATTTTGCCTAATAATTCAACACTCATGGTGTTTGATACATTTTATTTGTTTGTAATGATGTTTTTTGGTCACAACCAATATGAAAATCACAAAAAATAGTTACTTTAATTTTTAACATATATTTATCTTCTTCAGAACTTTTGACTTTTAATTTTACCTTGAATTTGACGTAAATGCAAGGTATAAAATACAGAATTTTATAAAGGTACAAAAATTAACATAATATAATTGATAGTGTATATAATTTTTGAAAAAATAATATAAGTGCCGCAAATCAAAAACCATTTATTGCCACAATCGATTCAAAGCCCCCAAAAATGGCGCAAACGTCCATAAGAAAATTCTACAGCATCGAAGGACCCCATTGCCAATTTTAACAAAGATCCGACCAAAACTGTCATTTTGTACTATAAAAAATATGGGGTAGATCCCCATGAAGGGATGTACCTGCATAAGGACATTACAATCATTAAAATCATTAAAAAAAAAAAACCATGCAGCTGTTCGAAAAAATCCTTGCGGACCTGGATTCGATCTCATTCCATCAGGAACTTCAACCTGACGCGCAAGACCACTTGACCATCGGGTCGCTCATTGAAGTAAGGATTTACGATAACACATATTGTTTTAGTTCAGTAGATCAGATGTTATGTGCGAACAAAAAAAAAAATTATGGGTGGACTACCCCTAACATTTAGGGGGATGAAAAATAGATGTTGGCCGATTCTCATAGATACTGGATAAGCACAAAAAATTTCATCAAAATCTGTCAAGCCGTTTCGGAGGAGTATGGCAACGAAAACTGTGACACGAGAATTTTATATATTAGATGTTCGACTTTCAATTTTTGCTAACTTGGCATAATGTTTTCTGCCATAATCATACACTTACATTAACAGAGGAGCATATTTCATCATCAAACATTGAAAAAATATTTATTATTATTTTAAAAAATTACACTTTTCAACCAAATATTATTGCATCGGTTCTCGTTGAAAGTGCCTCAAAGCGTACTGCGCCAGTCGCTGTAGTATTTTCCCTGGTAAGTATAACTTTTTATATTTCATCGTTACATAAGTGTGCGTATGTATAATGCAATGCTCATTGTGTGCAAACATCACGGTTTACGTGAAGTTCTGGTAAGAAGAACGCGTGATGTTGTTTTTATAGGTAATGTGTGATTTTGTCACTTCTCTGGCGTCACTCCCCTGACAGTTTTGTTCCAAAAAAGGGTAAATATACATTAAAACTGTGTTATAAGCATAATTAATTTCATTTTAAATCCTAATTGCCCCTGTGAAAGCAATTTGAATGAACGTAAATTAATGCGGGAAGTATTTTTATTTGGGATCTGAGGTGCGAGTTGTATGCAACATGTCGTGTTTTCAAGATTGATTTTTTATATTTTATTACAACGCGAAATTTTTTTTTTTGAATACAGGTCTTATAAAAATGAGTCCATACTCTGATTTTACACCGAAAAATAAGTGAAATAATTGTAAATCAAACCAGAATTCTGCCAATAGTGTCACTCCCCTGGCAACGCATTTTCCCCTGGTATCGATAAACCCCCCAAAAATTGAAATTTTGTCTTACCCTTACCACTACAATCATAAAAACAGCGGCTACTAGTGATATAATGAGTGTGAAGTAAAACAGATTATATTTTCTTTGGGGACACAAAAAACGCATTGACCGTAGAATCACCCATATACTCCAACTCTCGAAATTGCTAATTTTCAACAGAATTCGATCGCGTTGAGCGACCTCTAAATATTATTCAATTGAGCTAAAATTTTACATGCATCACATTCATGAATAGTGTAAAAAAAACTGCGGGGTAAGACCAGAGAAATTCAAAAAAAAATTTTTTTTGAATCACCCTAATGCATATGTATCTGCGAACATACATAAACAGCCGAAACATTTTTTTTCGAATATCCCCAAGTTAATTACGACGAGTTGTCTTATGACCTCTGTATATACGTATGTATATATGTATGTGCATAACTATGTATGTGCGTATGTATGTATCTCGCATAGCTCAATAACGGTATGTCGTAGAAGATTCTCATTTGGGGTGTATAGGCTCTGATGGAGGTCTAGTTGTCCACCTCCTCCCGTTTTTGTTCGAGTTTCGGGTCTAGCTGGCAAATGAAAACTATCGTTTGGAATTTTGGTTGAGGTGACTTGATTAGTTTCATTTGAAATCACAGGCAAAATATCGTCTGTTTTGTAGAAGGTCCTGGCAGAGACTATATTCTCTTCTCTCCGGATTTTCGGTCTCGTTTGTCTGCTGAAGTAGAGTCAGTGGATCTAGTACTGGATTGCTGCAAGAAGGATTATAGGCGGATTTACGGGGGGGGGGGGGGGGGGGCAAAGGTGCGCCGCACACCCAATAATTTTAGTTAGGTTTTGAAAAATGTTGAAGCTAAATTTATTTCATTAGAAAGTATTGTTTGAAAAAAAAATTCATTACGACTCTTGCAATTTAATTTACTTGAAAGTCGAAAATACAATAATGTACAATTTTTTGTACGATCCATGACTCCATGGATATTACTGTACATTTCCAGTGTGAATGAAATAGGACTGTACTACGTATTAGGAATAACATTATATTTCAGGGGCGTAGGAACCGGGGGAGCTCCGGCTCCCGCTGGAATATTTCAAGCCGACTAAACTCCCCCGGAAAAATTCTCTCACAACTTTTTGCAGCACCTTGTTTACCTGAAACCTGATTTTAAAAATTTGGTCTACTTTTTCTAGGAAATTAACACAATAAAGCAATATAGAAAAAGGAGAGATAGAGTGGTCGGCTTACTTGTGTTTGCCGAAACCCTTTTGCTGAAAATTCATAAAACTTTGTACGTTGCCGTTTTGCTATCACGAAAGAAAACGAGATAATTGTGTAGTGGTGCAACCTGAGGGGATAAGAGCCCACCCGCTCCAGCAAATGATGAATTGATTTTTTTTCTATATTATTAAAGAGAAGAAAAGAACGCATCTTTAGGAAATCCAAGTGATTTTAAGAAAAAAAAAATAATACTAGGAGAAAGCTTTTAGTTGTCTTTCAACGAGAAATTTCGACATCTAGATTTTTCAACAACTGCCGATTATTGGTCAGCTAATTATGGCCCCCTCCTCCGCCCAATCCTTTTTCTATTTTTTTCTCTTTCGCCTGAAAATACGAAAGGCTTCAAAGCTTTACTTCTCTGAAGCCTTCTCCCCCACCTAAATCGTTACGGAATACCACAAACCCCGTTTCCCAGGCTTCAATTTCGTAAAATTTCTGGAAAATCCTCCAAACACTAAAAGTATTGAAAATGTTTTAAAATTACATTTTTGGAACTTCAGTTTTGAAAAACTGCTACTCCCTAAATGTAACCAAATATTTTTTTACGCTCACGTGTTTAAGACTTTAATATCGGAAAATACTCGGGCTAGTGATACTGACCGACTCTTTCCCTAATATCATTAATGATCGTTGAGATTTTGGTTTGTATTAAGTGATTATTTGGTTCGGCTTTATATTATGTAAGCGAATACCCCCTTATGAAATCTTAAAATGAAATAACTAATCGTTGGAAAAATTTAGGACGGAGATGTTTCTGGGAGAGAGCCTCAAGCCCCTCTTCCAGTATACATCATCAAAGTTTGTCTTGTTGCATTTTTGGAACTTCAATTTCAAAAACTGGCAGGAGAGGGGAGGAATTTTATTTTGCCCTGCTTTTCAAAAAATCAATTGAGGACAGTTCTTAACCCGCATCCCTTTACCCGAACGTCAAAAAATATACCCTATATAATTGCGACCTCAATTTCTAAAATACTTCGTGAACTTCAATTGCGAAAATTTTCTAGGACGCGACATCCGAATCTCCCCTACTTCATTTCATTTCATTTCATTTGAAGCTCACTCAGCTTCAACAGTTTGTGGAGGTCTGCGTGCTATGCGCCTTGCCTCCGTGTTCGTTGTAGTTAAAAGTGAAAAAACATTTATCCACGAAATTAAAAGAGACTTTGAATAGTGTAATAGTTAATAAATATTCCAAATAGATTTTTTAGACTTCGTTAAACTAGAAATTTGAGTATTGATGAATAATCATTGGCATGAGGTTTATGTCAAAAGGATGGATATTCAAAATGGGATGCAAAAACAGGAGGAATATTAGCATAAAAAAGGAAGGCGTTGTGACGTGTTTGCATGGCGTCATCAATAATAAAGGAATATAAAAACCAGAACAAAAGAGCGAAAAGGCAGGCCGAAAAAGTTACGGCTGCAGGAACATAGAGTAAAGTACGGAGCAATAATCAGGGGAGTAAGAAAGAAGAGGAGTAGCAAGTAAATCATTAGTGCAGTGCACAAGATGGGGTGGGATAAGCTGTATGAGGCGATTTCTATAGTTAGAGAAGTGATCGCAGATATTTAGTCTGTGCCAAATAGTTTCTGGAGAATCACAATAACAACAAATCGGGGAAGGTTCAAATTTAAATTTAAAAAGTCTTTCTTTCAAGAGGAAGCTGTCTAGAACAAGTCTGTTTAAGAAAATTTCCTGTTTCCTGCATTTGATCCAATGAATTTTTTTCTTATCAGGAATAGATCTAAGCTTGAATTTGGTATAATATTTAGAGATCTTCCATTTTTCCGTTTCTTCTTTTTTGCAGGCGTGTTCGATGTGATTTTTGACATCTTTCCAAGTGGTGATTGCGAGTTTGGGTATATTTTGGCTTAAGGCTGCTTCTTTAGCTAATTTATCGGCTAATTCATTTAGTTCAATTCCTGAATGGCTTGGAATCCAGATTATCAAAATTTCTTTGTTACTGCTGGCTTCTTGTAAAATATTTCTCGTGACAGTTATTAGTTTTTCTTCCTTTTTCTTTTTATTTTTTAATGCTTCGATAGAACTTAAGCTGTCAGTGATGATAATAGTAGGTTTTGATCTGTCAATGAGGAATTTGGCTGTATAAAATATGGCGGTCATTTCGGCTGTGAAAACAGAACAAATATCTAGCAGTTTAATTTTCCTGTCGTCTTTGTTTTTGTTTGTTATGCCGAAGCTTACGTTATTTTCAATTTTTGACCCGTCCATTGCCCATATGTCAAAATTTCTATGATAGTTCAGAAATTCAAGAAAGGACTGGTTGATTTCTTCTCTACAAGTTGCTTTCTGGAACTGTTCGGTCTTCGTGATGTAGGTTAGATTGTATTCCATCCAAGGGGGAGAACAGGGACTTTCGAGTAGGATGTTTTGATTGATGAGATATTTTGTTTTATAGTTTTCGATGATCTTGTGGGCTTCAATATCAAAATCGCTCTTAGAATCTAATTTGATGTTGCAATTAAATTTGTTTCTATGACTGTGTTTGTAATTTTGTTTTAAACTATATTTGACGATGTACCATTTTAATCTGTCTTCGTATGGACTTAGTTGCGTGTGGTGTCTCATAACTTCATTTGGTGTAAAATTGTTTACTTTTAAGCAACATCTAAGGGCTTTATTTTCGATAACTGCGAATCGATTTATGTTTTTTTTTTTTTGGTTTCTTTCGTTCTGCAGATGCTTGCATAATCGATCTGAGGGATGATTGTTTGTTTGACAATATTGATTAGATTATGGTTTGTCATGCCTGTGTTCTAAGCGCTGAGAATTTTAAGAACATTGATGGCTTTTATGACTTTCCTTTCAATTTTTTGAGTGTGAATGTTCCATTTGAGGTTATGGTCTATCCATAAACCAAGAATTTTATGGTTGTGGCTCCATGGGATGTTTGTGTTATACATTTCAACGTTGAAATTGCTTTTTGTCTTAGTTCTTGTTAAATCGAGGAGGCAACATTTAGCGGGGGTGAATTCCAGCTTGTTTTTTAATGTCCATTCAGCAAGTTGTGCGACTGTTTTGTGAAGGGCGATTTTCGCTGTTTCTTCTTTTTTATGTTTGATAATGCAAGTTATATCGTCTGCGTAGACGTATATGTTGCAATCTTCATTTTGAATTTCGTCTAAATCTATAAGAAAGCAATTGAAAAGGAAGGCGGACAGGATTGCGCCCTGGGGTAACCCATGTGAGATGGGTCTTTCTGTTGATATTTTGTTTCTCCAGCTTACTTTAAGATGTCTGTTTGTTAGAAAATTCTTAATCCAGTTGATTATTTTTAAGTCAAGATTAGTTTTTACTAGCTTATTAATTAAGATATTGGTTCTGACGTTGTCATATGCCCCCTTTATGTCTAATGAAAGAAGGAAGATTGTGTTTTTATTTTTCCTTGCTTCTTTTATATCTGTGATAATTTTTATGAGGAAATCTTCTGTTCCTCTTTCTTTCCTGAATCCGTAAAAGCAATTAGGGAAAATGTTGTAATTTTGCTCCCACCATATTAATCTCTTTAGGATTAGACGTTCTAGTAGTTTGCAGATGTTTTGTGTCAGGGCTATTGGTCTATAATTTTCAATATGTTTATTATCTTTCCCGGTTTTGATGATGGGGACGATTTTGGATATTTTCCAAATTTCCGATATTGTGTTTGTAGCTATGCTATTGTTGTAAAAAGACCTGAGTAAATGTCTTCCTTCTGTTGGTAGATTTTTAATTATTTTGTTGTTGATTTTATCAGTGACGGCTGCCGTGTTTTTGAGATTCTTTATAGCGTAATCAACTTCTTGAGTTGTGAAATCTTTAGAAATGCAGATTCTTTGGATATTATTGATTGGTGTGGAGAAAATTTGATTTGGAATGTTGGTAGTTTTGGAGTAATGTTTGGCGAAAAGATCGGCTTGAGTTTGTGGATTTGTGATTGTGCTACCATTATCTTCTAGTACTAGGTTACTGTATTGATTCTCTCTGGTAGTGTATCGTTTCAAACAGTTTAACGAGCTATAGATGTCTTTTGTATTTTTTAGATTGTGTTGGATGCTGCTCCAGAATTTCTTTTTTTCTTCTTTGATGGTTTTCCTAAATTTTGCAAGTTTCTTTTTGTAGGTTATCCAATCACTTATTTGATTCGTGTGATAAGCTTTGTTCATGGCTATGTTTTTTTCTTTTTTGTTTAGCGCGCATTTTTTGTTCCACCATTTTTGAATCATTTTACTGTCCTTGAACCGTATAATACTGGTATTTTCATTGACTGCTTTGAGGATGTACTTATTAAATTTGGTTATGTCATCACTTTGGGTTGGGTCAAAATTTTCTTCAGCTATTATTTTGTTAATATTATTTGCGGTATTGCTCCAATTTGTATATCGTTTTTCGATTAATTCCTTGTTGTTTGGGTTATTGCATTTTTTAGGAAGGTGGGAAAGTGGTCACTATCTCCGCATTCTTTGCTTCGAAACCAAGAGAAAAGAAAAATTAAATTTGTACTTACAATTGTTTAATTCAAGATCCCGTCTTCTTTCCCTCTATTCATTCTCGTTGGGTCTTTAGTATTCATTATGCAGAGATTTTTTATCAAGAATCCAATCGTAGAATTTTTTGGCACTCAGGTGGGTGACTCTGTCCCCAGTGCATGAAATTCTGGCATTAAAGTCTCCGGTAAAGATGACATTATTATCTAAGAGGTTGTCAAGAAAGTTGATTATATTTTCATTGAATGTGCCAGGAGGGCGATAGCAATTGTAAATTTTTACTGTGTAGTTATCAAAATAAACTTGCACTGCGTTTATTTCAAAATTTGGAACATTGAAATTTATGGGGAGTTCTTTAGACGATAAATTTTTACGTACATAAATACAGACTCCTCCGCCTTTATGCGGAAAAGGTCTCTCTTTTGCGTAGTTGATGTAATTTGAAATTAAAGGAATATTAAGGTCGCTACACCAAGTCTCTTGGAGGCAAATAATATCTGGGTTTGTCCAGGAAATAAGGAGTTTAACCCTGCTGCTGTGTTCGTCCCGAACATACGTATACTGTGTTCGGGTCCAAATGGACCCAACATATGTAATTTATTCCCTAACACCGCTTTTTTTATATTTTTTCAAGTTTAATTGTTATATTTGATTTTATTAGAAACTTCCAAACATAAATCACTCAATTTTTGTATTTTATTTTACATATTTAATCCGAGAAAACACATAAATAAAATTTAAATATTATAGCAATTCCAGTTTTCGTACTAAAGAAAACTAACAAAATTATGTAAGCAGTCACTTTAAGAAATTTACTAGAAATTTTTAAGCTTAAAAAGAAGTGTTAAAAATGGAAATACGAACAGTACAACATTTGTATGAGATGTACAGATTTATGTACTGAATCATATGCACGGGGGAAGCGGCGGAGAGAGGGGGTAAAAGGGAATTCCCCTCAGATAGGCATAATTGCAGAGTTTGCAGTTCTATGAAAGTTAACCTTGAAACATTTTCACTGGTACTGATTTCCATTCATAGAAAGGAAGAAATGGTATTCAGAAAGAAAAAAAAGAAAAAAAAATGAATGAAAGAAAAACAGAAGGTAACCATTAAAAAATATTTAAAAAACGTACAAAAACAATGAACAAATGTTTTATTTATTGTTTCATAAATTATGCATAAAATAAACAAGCATAAAACGATTTTGTTTCTCTGATACATGCTTTTTAATCATATGGGTCCAAAAGGACCCGAACACAGTATTAGTAAACTTTTTTTTGACAAGTAGGGTTATACTTCAATCAAAACAAAAAAAATATGTGTGTAATATAACATGAAAATGAACACATTCATGAAGTTACAACGTTATACCAACGTTACTCGAAAATTTATAAGCAAATGAAATCTGTTTTGGGTCGAAAAGGACCCGAACACAGTAGCAGGGTTAAGAAAACGTAGGTTTTTGCCCACACTTCGGCAATTCCAATTAAGCAAAAAAACGCCCATGAAAAAACACAAAAAAAAAAAAGGAAGCCACATTAAGTGGTCTCGTTGATCTCACCAGGAAAGTACTCGACTTAATAATGAAAAAAGTTAAAAATGGTACCATTCGAAAGAGCATACTGAGACATGTCTTTGACCCAAAGATCAAGTGCCCTCGTCCCCTCGTTTTCGAGATAAGGGGTCTTAAAGTCGGCCGAAAAGTAGCCAAATTTGAAGACTTGGCAAGAAATTGAAGATTTTGACGAAGAAGAAAAAGAAGCTCCAGATTCACCCTTCCGCTGCTTGCTTGGCATCGCATCGTTTCCATGTTTGGTCATTTGCAAAGAAAGTAAGATGTTTTACGTTAACCCTTTACTTGTATGAGCTAAAATAAAGAATGATGGTCAAGACTATGATGTGGAAAGCAGAGAGCTTTATCCAGAGAAGCGAAAACTTTACAAAGAAGTTAAAATTTTATCTTTTTACGATTGATAACAATACATTTTAGAATTTTAGTTATTTGAAGTTTTTTTACTGAACTAAGTTGTATGTATTAATTATTATACGTTAAAATATATTGCACGTGTTTCTAAATGAATAATTCGGGATAATTAAATAAGTATGAAAAGCAGCTAATATGAGCTCATATACAAAAAATGAAAGATAATCTTTGGGGTAGAAATTAAATTGTCATGGATTATGATATCAGTTCTTGTTGAAAAAAAAATCATTACAAGAAGTTTCACTATCTGCCAACTCTTAGCAAAAAGATTTTTTTTTTTTAAATTGAAATCGAGAAAAAATAAATAATTTTTAAAAGAAAACGAATTAGTAAATATCAATAGCTGCAAAATTATATCCACGTCAGAAATTACATCAATGGTAGAGTTAAATAATTATTTCCATTCTTAAAATATACTAATAGAGTCGGCATTCATCGTAAAAACCCCTGCCGTTCAAACAAATTGGTCACTGTAGCGAAAAGTCTCTGTAACGTAAATGTAAAACATATTGCATGTTAATTTCGTACTGTTGAAAAACACTAGAATAACTTTTACTAGTTCTGCTATATGTTCAACGGATAGGAAAAGACTAACAATATTGTAAATCAATACAAGTTTTAGATTAAAGTTAATACAAGTTTTAGCTCTGTAAAAGTAGAAAATTGGTGAAAAAAAATCATGAAAGAAGGCCTGATGCACTGAAGAAAAAAAAAACGCTCAAGTGAAGAAAAAGCGCAACTTAATAAAAATAATCAAAAACACAGAAAAATTTAAAATAGGAAAGTTGGGTTTTGAGCTGCGGAAACTGTACCTGTCAGTCTGTCTATTGGTCAGTTTTTCTGCCCCCCCCCCCACCCCCGCAATAACTTTTGAGTGCATAGTCCGACTCGATTTATTTATTTTTTTTAATCGAAAGAGCTCGGTGAGGACAATACACTCCCATACTCGACTTTTTGATTTGAACAATATTTCATTCAATTTCGAATTTCCAATTTTTCCCCCTGTCTTCACTTATAACTTTTGAAGGAGCAAGTTCGATTCGAGCGAACATTTTTTTTTTTCGAAATATCTCAGAGAAAACACCTCATTCCTATTTGATTTTTTTATTTGAACACATTTTCATTACATTTTGAGCATTTTGAGTATTTTTTTTTTCGAAAGACTATTCTTACATACCCAGTGATGCAATTGACAAAAATGTTTAGGGGAACTCACTTTGAGTTATAGGGGACCCACCGAAAGAAAAGTGGTTTGAAAAATTTATATTTGCAATTTTTACAATTAAAAACCCTAAATATACCCCCCCCCCCCATACTACAGAATTGTACGAACACTTAAAAAAATAATTAAAAAAAAAACAGGAGGTTCAGTTGTCACCTTCTGTTAACAAGGGCCCCTTAACAAGGGGGACTCCCCTTAAACAAGGGACCTGCTTTAATCGCAAATAGTACGATACAATTTAATTTTGATGTGTTGTTTAAAATTGTTTTTCCTCTTTAAAAAGCTCTCTGCTTTCCATGTCATAGGCTTGATAGTAGCTTTCTGCTTTAACTCGTACAGGTAAAGTAAAAGATTATATTGTAAAGCCGTCTTTCAAAAGCTTTGCAGATGACCAAAAATGGGAATCAAGTTTTCCGTTGGATGCAAATAGTGTAATCGCACCGCAGCTTCCAGTTCCATTATAACTCGCTAAAATTGGCGATTTTTCAAAAAAAAAATTAGCTGACTTTAGGACCTTATATTTCGATAACGGGGGCGCGAGGGCAAAAACGCGTGCGTCCAGAAACATGTTTTACAATGCTCTTTCGATTGGTACTCATTAAAAAAAAATTCATTATTCCATGATCGCGTACTTTCCTGGTCAGACTCGTTTTCAATTGAATCAGAAAAGTTCATAGGGCTACCTGTGTCAAAGAAAATATCCACTTCTTTGGCAGGATCGAAGTCACTGCTTGCACTGAGTAAAATATTCTTATTTTGAAGAGCACGATATTGATCGATCAGTTTTTTTTTTCATTGTCGCCGATGTCGTTTTCGGAGTTATTGAAAAGTCCTGTTAATGCGTTTCTTAAGGTGAAATCGTTCAATTTTAATGTTTTTAATTTCTTCTTTTAGGGTATTTATTTCAGTGTCTTTTCTTTGATTATGTTTAAGAGCGACTCATAATTTTCGCTATGCTTATTTACGTTTGCATTTTGCGTTAGCTTTTCGGGTCGGGTATTTCCGCTTGCTATTTTGGCATAGGTTGGTTTAACTACTGTGTTTTCATTGCTTTTTTTTTGTTGTAATTTTCATATATCGGGCAATTTTTCTCAAGTGCGGAATGATTCCCTTTACATCGAAAGCACTTGGGAGTAGTGTCGCAAGTTGTATGGTCTTCTCCGCAATTTGCACACTTTTGCGTGCCCCTGCAAAATTTTTCTGGGTGTCCAATCTTAAGGCATTTTTTGCAGATGGTGGGTCTATCGACAAATTTTTCAACTTTGTATCGCATGCGATTGATTTTGATATTGTCTCGGTTCGTTTTTCCTATTTCTTTAAGAAGCACGACGGGGATTGGATCAGTTGTGCCGTTTTTGGTAAATCTTATGATTTGACATACCTTGATATTATCCTCTGTTAGTTTTTCGGCTATATATTTTAGGGACGTTTCAACGTCGACATTTCTAATTACATATTTAGTGCTTATGGTGTCTTCGATAAGTCTAGTTGCGGTATTGACTCCAAGAAAAGAATTTAAAATGCTTACCTTTTGGACGGTGCTCTTCTTGTCAGTACTTATGATGATATTGTTATTTCTTGAGAATATGACTTCGTCGGATTTATCTGTAAGTTTTTCAATTTCTTCGTGAAATTTTATACCCTTGTTTCTTGGTTTCTTGAAGGCAAATAACAGAAGGAGATAACCAAGAAAAAATTTTTCACGTAAAAAAGGTTCCTAGCCAAACTGCGGCAGTTCCACGAAAACAAGAAACAGTCCCCGAACACAACAAAAGAAAACAGGCAACCCCCTAAGGGGAGTTGCGGCCACCTTTGTCATCGTCCATTTGGTCTTCAAAAGGAAGACCGTCGAGAAAATCATTTCCAGGAAGGAGATTATCCGCATGCTGGCATAAACTAACATCAAAATCTTCCTTTTTAAATTTTCTATAATGTTCTAACATTTTAATCTCCACCGAGCTTAAATCTCTGATCCCAAGGGAATTCCTCTAGTCGAAATCCGGAGCGGATTCCCCGGCAGTAAGCCCAGTCTGAGGGGGAATGGACTGGGGTGAACGTAGGGACACGGGGTCCTTGCTAGAGGTGACAAGGCTCGAGGGGATAATTTTCCTCGGTCTTTATGGGATAAGAGGGAGGTTAGCAAAGAATTTGGTGAGCATGTTTTGGAAATTACTCAGGAGGCTGGTAAGAGCTTTGAAAAAGTTCAGCCTGGACTTCCAAGATCTGTTTACATTGGTTTTCCATCTTCGTCAGGGCGTTTGTTAGGATTTCGTCCATCCTCTCCCTCGCCTCAGTTGAAGGGGAGGCGGCATTCTCAACGCGAACAATTTCAGCCATCGACTTTTTGTTTGTTGGGCTGAAACGTCTTCTAGCCTCAGAAAAAGACAGGTGGTTTTCACACTTAAAAGCTATGGATTTGGTTTCTTCAATGTAAGCAGGGCAGCTCTTGTCGGAGGCAGGGTGGTCTCCCTGACATAAGACACATTTAGTGGACCCCTTAGCGCAGGAAGAGGTTTCGTGGTTTTCGGAGCAGAGACCGCATATTTGTTCCGCTTTACAATTTTTGCTAATGTGGTTAAATTTGTGGCATCGCGCGCATTGTCTTGGTTTGTCAATAAAGAGGTTGATTTTTTGGCTGGTGTACCACAACTTGACCTGACTTGGAAGGTTGATTCCGTAAATCGTGGCGAAGATAGTTTCGGAGGGCTGGGTTGCGTCCCCTTTTCTTGTGTAGAAACGTCTCAATTCTTTACAACATAAATACCTTGGTCGTGTAGTTCGACCGCCAATTCGCTCAGCTTAATTTCAACGTCGATGTTTCTAAGGATGAACCGCGTAGTGGTGCCGTCATTCAATAGTATGCCGGTAGTGTTGATATCTAGTATTTTCTTTTTGTTCAGGAGTTCTTTCGCGCATTCTGCGCTATGGGTTTTCCCTAGGAGAGGTATCTTTCTAGTTATGCTAAGCGACTCAATGGAGTTGTGGCTACTAATAGAATTTTCAAGTTCATTTTTTAATTTGATTGGTTTATTCTTGGGAAAGCCCTGATTAATGTTGTCCTAGTTCGTAAACACAATGGCAAACGTGTTCCCACCATTTCCCGCGATGGTGTCAATAATGTCAGAAATCTCGAAGGTCGAGTGGAATGTAAAATTATTTAACTTGTCAATATCCATATCCATTTGGAAAATAAAACAAAAAAAGACCTTACCTTGAAGGAGTGAACACGTGTGAGAAAAAACCAAGGAAGGGAAAAATTAGCAAGGAGACTCCGAGACCCGGAAAGCGCCGAAGCGCTTAGCCAACTCCGAGCAACCAACCATCATGGAGCGCATGGTTGTCCCCAAAAACCACAATTTTTATTCAACATTTATTAGAACCGCAGTTGCATTCATTTGCATGTCACCATTTTTTCGTCTTTTTTTCGCCCTTTTTCCTTTTTTTTTACAGCATTGTATTTCATGCAATTTTCAGCGTAAAAATCTAAAAATTGGCAGGATAACTTATCTTGTGATATGTGTCCCTCACACAAAATTTTGTTAAAATCGGAAATGGTGAGGTCAAGAAGGTGATTGATCTGACCATGCAGGGCTGGTTTTGCCTGGATGGCTGAAAAAGGTGTGATGAAGCTAAACTGCCCATGTTTCGCTCCAGAGGTTCTCTGCTCAACGCCACCGATAGTATTTGGCCTGTATAAAAAAGTATGAACTGGCAACAGCTCTGTTGAATCGGAATAGTGAAAGTAGTTTCCGATTTGTTTGTATCGCGGTAATGTGTTATGTTTTACGTCTTAAACTATGTTTACATTGCTGCGAGGTTTGAATCAAAATGTACAATTCCTTGACAGAAGACATAACAACCTTAAGGAGGTTCCCGATGACGTTTTGGGGGCCAAAGCGGTTGAAGAGTTATTGCTGGACTCAAATCACCTGAGGATGCTCCCAAAGGTAAACAAAACTTCAATTTAATGATTTGTGATGCATTTGGCTTTTCGTGATGTCCTAGATTTTCGCCGGGTAAATGAGTAAAATTTCGATGAAGCGAATTTGGTGTTATTGTTATTGTTGTTGTTCCAACAATTTGAAATTGTGAAGTAGATTGCTCTTTAAATGACGCATTCGTGCGAAGTGCAATAATGTAGACTCCAGTTGCAGAATTCTTTTTAGCAGTCTGAGAAGCAAATCAAATGTCCAAAAAATATTCTCCTAGATAAACCGAAGTGAGAATTATTATAAAATCTCAATCTCAAGAGATCTGCTCAAAAAACACATTTTAATATAAGTACATGCTGCCTGTAGGGAGAACCCAGAAAATATTGTTCCCAATCTTCATTAACTGAAATTTTAGATATTTTTCTCGTTTTTTTATTATTATTATTTTGGGGTTTTGTTTCCTGTAACTATAAAGTAGTCGGCAGACTTTCTCAAAAATCTGCGACGCACATCGTAGCGTTTCACTGTTTCTGCTACTGGAATGTAGACTCAATCCTGCGCGAACTGGTTTAAAATGGCGAGTCCAATACTTTTAAATATGTTATGTCTTAAAAAAACTTCATTCATTTCACCATCATCACCTTGGATATTCACTAAGGAAACTTTTTTTCTCTTTTCATTTAAAATATTCACGAAGCTTTGCTGTTTCTAAATATTTGAAGCATAGGCGGCTGTTGTGCCAGAAAAGTGAGGGGTCAAAAGAAATATTGGGGGGGGGGGGGGGGGTAAAAGTCAGCATCTCTGAAGTTTTTTTTTTTTTTTTTTTTTTGTAAAATTTCGCTAATATTGTATTTTAACATTACACTGATTAAATAATATCTAAAAAATGCGGAATATGTGTACAAAATCTTCATTACTTTTTAACAGTGAAAAGTGAGGGGACAAAGCTCCTTTACTTAGGGAAGTGAGGGGGAAATCGCCCAGCTGCCTATGCTTCAAAGTTTCGTATTTGAGCTTCTTCTTTTTTTTTTTTTTTGAAAATCTCCAAGCAATCAAACTTCTGAGGAGAGGAGGAAGATGGATGGAATCCAAATAATAAAAAATTCTGTTTGTTAACACACTGAAAGCTAAAATTGAACTGTAAAGTAAATTCAAAATACTATCATCTTCAATCATTAATTTTATTATGCAGACAAAATAGGTATTACATAGGGGAATACAAAGCAATATGATACATACCTTTTAATTGCAGTTACATTTACTGGTTTTTATATAATTTATTATTATTATAATTATTATTATTATTATTATTATTACAATTCTGCAGAAATGGGGAACTGCTTAAAAAATTTTCAAAATCCTTTTTTGTTCACAAATTAGGTTTCATCAGGGCTGATCCTAAGGCGTCGGCTGTCCGTGTGCAAAGTCCTAACATGCCGTCCCTTTTGAGAAAAAGTTTTTATATTTTAGTTAATCATCCTTTGCATTCAAAATAGTGGTTGGGCTGAGGAGCACATCATACATGCAAAAAGCAGAAGCAAGGGGAAATGTATAAAGGAGAAAATGAATTTTTTTCCCTTTTCCTTAATATTTGGCTCCAACTTAAGCAATTGTAGAAGTTTCGGGGGCCCCTAAAATCGGGGCCCTAGCCGTGTCCTAGTTTGCCTATTCAGTAATCTTGCCCTATTATAATAAAAAACTCTTTATGACAATTAGTGCTTTGACTTTGAAGAAAATGATACATACCATAAATTACAAGAACACATTTCAATCTATCGTCTGAAACATCAGAGGGAGGACTGAAAGAATATGGGGATCTCCTTGAGAAATTTTTCAAAATTAACCACCTTGCAATTTATGACGAGATATCTAGTGCATTTAGCATGTATTCCAGGGACTGTCCAACCGCAGGGAGGTTAAAGTGTGAAAAAAAATTAATCAATCTTTGGTGTTGTTAGGAGAAGAAAGTCTGGGAAGTTCAAGGTCTCTCCATAAAAAAATTTTCAAAATTGACCGCAAAAATCACAATTTTAGGGGAACAAATCTGACGTACCCCCTCTTGGCGACTTTTTCCTGTTGGCGCCAAAAGATCATTGCCAAGACTTCGATGTACAACAAAAAGCATCGTACAATGTTCTTAGCGATGCTCTTTTGACACCAACAGAAAAATGCAGATTGACATAAAAAATGTACAACACTATTATAGTCGAAAAGGTAATATCAAAAATCCTCAATTTCAACAAATGAAGAATAAAAACGTTTTTCAGATAACAGTGATTTCTCACATGTATACGAAAGTCAGCGCAGTAAAATATCACACACAACACTATACTGCAAAGTTATTGCAAATATACGCTTAAAAATTAACAAAAACATTGTTGGTAATTTTGTTTAATTAGTAATATTTACACAAGCAAATATTACTAAACAACAAAGATTCTGTACCTTATTTTACCTAAAATATCTTTAATTCATAATAAAACAACGTACTACAACTGCATGAAATGTAGTGAATAAGCGCTGCAATAATACTACTATGTAGATACATTTCCACAAAAATAACACTATTTGTTTTTTAAAGCAGCAAAGATTCCTTATTTCTATAGTAGCATAGTAAATAAAAACTAGCCAACAACAAAATCAATAATTTTTCAACCATATATCGCACTAAAAGATTTTGTCAAAGTAAAGTCAAAACAATTTAAAAAGTTCCTCAAATTTCGATATATGAATAGTAAAAACGTCTTCTAAGTACGTCGCAAACAACCACAATTAATTTTCTATCATCATGCTTCAAAATTGCTTATAAATTTTTCCATAAAATGACGTTTCATATTTTTCAAAAGTACCAGAGGTGGCTTATTTTTTGTTAACGCTAAAAATTAATGCTTTTATAAATAAAAACGCTATAAATATATGCATTAAACAACACAAAAGTTTTTTTTCCATATGTTGCTAAAGAAATAAATAAGCAGAATAAAGTACGGGGTTTCATTCAATTTGCAATAGTGAAGTAAAAATGAACCTCATTATTTCATGTTATCAATTTTTGAACAACAAAGCCAATTATGAACTCACCTTCGTATTGCTTAGGATGCGCCAATACAAGAGATGACAACTGCTAATTACGACTCATACTGACACCAACACTAAATAGTTCATCTCCTTACTTCCAAAGCACAAAGATTTCACTTCCTACAACACACAACAGCGAAAATACCGCTAATCTGTCACTCAAAAAAATGGCATGCTTTCTAACATTTGGTAACACCCCCCATTCACTTAACACTTGCTAACACTCATATTTTCTTAGGCTACAAAACACAACAGCGAAAATACCGCTAATCTATCACTCAAAAAAATGGCTCGCTTTCTATCAGTTGTTAACACCCACCATTCACTTAACGCTTGCAAACACTCATATATTCTTAAGCGCCAATACAGACAAACAACTACCCTAAATAGTTTTGAAAAAAAAGACAGTAATACGTTTTTTCTTCAGATACAAAGCGAAAAAAATAAAAAGCAACACTCCTTCGAATTTTCTGCACCACAACACAAACAAGTGAAAATCACGTAGTTGAAGGGTTGCCAGTACCATAGCTCATTCCAAATCATCCTATAACGTCATCATTGTACCCTACAAAAAAATGTATCGCCGTGATTGGCGATTTTTTTTTTTTCAAATATCGCAAAGGGGGGTATACCCCAAAAAAAGGGGGGTATCACAAAAGGGGGGTCTCCACTGATGTGGAGACCCATTTTAGGAACTTTTTGGAAACTTTATGGGAAAGTATTGTTAGGATTTTCTCCTAAAATTCTTTCAAAATTGAAGTCATTTTTTTCTATTGTAATGACCTTAGCTTAGGATGGGTTTATACTTTTCCCGGAAATATTCCAAAATTGAAGTCTCAAGATTATGAAATTTTTTGACGCTAAAGAAAAGAGGAAGGTTCGAGGGTCTGTCTAGAAATCTTTCAACATTCAGCTCTGAGAAAAGAAATTCCAGACCATATTGGAGACAGAAGGGGTATTCGGTCATTTTCTATAGCAACTTTTCGAATTTGAAGTGTTTCAGACAAAATTTTAAACTCTTTTTGACAGCAGTAGGAGTTCTGGTGTCTTTCCCCAAAAAGTTTCTTCTCACTGTAATTTTTTAAAAACATTTTTTGGCTTTTTTTGGCAATGATAGAGGAAAAGGAAGTGGGGGGGTTCGAAGAAAAAGAAATTGAAAAGTCAAATGATGACTCTTTCTATATATAGAGATTTTTCGACATTGAAATTTTTCGACATGAAATAAGTTTTGGCTATATTTGTTGAGGGGGGGGGATGCCTTACCTTCGTGAAAAGTTACATTAGTCAGTTGACCCTCCTTCAAAGATTCTTAAAAACTATACCGTATATACTCGCGTATAGGTCGATCTCGCGCATAAGTCGACCCCCTACTTTTTTAAGGAAAATCGGGAAAAAATCGAAAACCCGCGTATAAGTGGAGGCCGCACTTTCTGAAATGATTTGGAACCTTTTGCCGCGAATTTAAAATATAAATGTTTTGAAAAGAAGGAAATTGAAATGCACTGGAACATTCTTGTGTTAAAAATAGCACGATTGTCATTCCTTTTCACCAAAAGGGTTCATTTTTACGATCTCGATTTTTGTAAAACGGGACCGATCCGGGAACGTTTTACCGCGATTTTTAAATATATAAGCATTTTATAAAAAGAAGGAAAATGGAATGCAGTGAGCATTCTTGTGTTGAAAATAACACGATTGTTATTCTTTTTCACAAAAAGAGTTCATTTTTGCTATCGCGATTTTTGTAAAATGTTCGATTTTACGATTGCAGATTTTGTAAAGGTTCGATTTTGCGGTTACAATTTTTGCTATCTGTTACTTTTATTTCGTATTATTATCAATAAAATTTTGTGATGCAGCCATATTACATTCTGTTTCAAAAAAAAAAAAAAAACACCATCAATCGGAAATTCGCAAATACTGCGATTCCCGCACTTTTCATGCCGTCGGTCGTTTATTGCAATTATTTATTCTTTACTTCACAATCAAACCATGCTGCAAAAATATAGTAGAATGTATGAGTATTTACTTCTTTAACGTCTGTTTAAAATAGTTGGACTGAATCGGAAAAATCTTCTCGTTTTTGAAAGTTTTTCTCCCAAAATTGTTCGGGAAAATTTTTCGGAAATTCTGCCCCGCGTATAAGTCGACCCCCTAACTTTCATCTTCATTTTTTGGACTAAATTTCTCGACTTATACGCGAGTATATACGGTAGTCACAAAAGTGCAACTTAAAACATTTTTTGATAATAATAGGAGAAAGAGAGGACGGGAACTTTGGTTGCTCTCACGAATTGTTTTTTGAAACTGAGGTCAATTTAGGCCAGCTTTGAGAAAGAAGGGTTTGTTGGCTGTGCGTAGCTGTAAATACGAAATTTTAAGCTATCCGTGCTTACGTTAGGGAAAGAGGAATCTGAGAAAACTCTGCGAAGCTGATGTTTTAAAAACACAATTTTAGTCTAATTTTGAAGACGTTACAAGACGGAGTGGGATTACTAAATTTCGACGTTTTTTGAGCATAATTTCAAAATCGTTGCAATTCAAGCAGATTTTCCATCCTTGGGGTTAGGGATCTCCATCGGAAAGTTTTGAAATTATAATCCTAAAATAGCCTCTTAGGCAACTTTTGGTGTCTTGTTAGGAGTAGGATCAGAGTTTAGGCACTGTCCAAAGAAAACGTATTTTAAAGCCACTTTTAAGGACTTCAGATAGAAGAATAGCAAAAAGTTAAAAGTTGAAGTCTCACAAAAACCCTCTTTAGGCTATGTTCGAACAAGTTATGTGAGATAAAAAAGAATGAGAAGAAAATTTAACTCGGGTCCTAAAGATCGGTTGTTCATCCACAGAAATTTTCACAAATTAAATGCTTAAAAACAGAATTTTAAGCCCCAAAAAATATTGTCACCGAGTCATGGCCTCCTTGTCTAGGCTTTGTTACCATACCTGAGTTTGCCAAATGCAAGTACTTACCCCATCTGATTTAAAACTGGACAGTTCATTAGCAAAATCAACTATTTCTCCAAAAAAGTGCTGTAAAGGAAGAAAGTTATGAAATTTTATTTCGTTATTTGTATTTGTTTGACTGTTAAGGAAGATGCAATTGCCCATTGTTTTCCCCTGTATCCACGCTTGGTAAAAACAGAATTTGTTATTTGAAGTGTTTGCAAATAAATGTATGTTATGACATGAGTATAGTTTTTTGTTGAATTATATCTGATTGCTTAGGGTTTGTGTAAGTTTGGGGGGGGGGGGTAGCAGTAGGGGCCCCCTTTGACGTCCCTTTTAGCAGACACCCATTATTGCTTCAGGAGGTGACAACTGCAATCATTGTCCCTCCACTTTCTCCGTGCATGATTGCTGGCTCTGCTACGAATTTTGTGATCAAATAAAGATTGTGTGTCAAATAGTAGACATTAATTGACAATGTGCCAACAGGTTATGCACTAACATTCCATCTTTTCAACTATGCTATCAGGAAATTTGAGCTTTTTTTTTCAATTTTTCAATAAATATTTAAAATGTAGCATATTTATTTGATGCATTATAATTTTCATGTTAGGGAATTATTGAGAAATTTTGCTCCATTGATAGAAATATACCCGGCAGACGGCCATTGGCCACCCCTTATTTTGGCCGTCCGCCTACGGTGCACATACTGCACAACCGCAAGGATTGGTCCTATGTTTCATTTTGAAGCTTATAAGTTGAAATATATGGAAATAATAAAAATTAGCACTAACGTTAAATGTTGTAAGAGTTATAAACCTCTGAATAAAGGTATTATTGATACGCTGCCATAACCTATTTTCTGGAATCTTGTTAGACTTGATATTTCAAAGTATAATTACGATATTTTTAAATTTGTAATTAAATCACATGCTTGCTACAACACTTTAGGAAAAATGCAACACAAAAGATAAGACCTCAATTATGTATTTTTGTCCCAAACTTTATAAAAAGAATTTTGATAAAATTAAGTCTGACACTACATTGTATAAAAGTTTATGCTGTGCAAAGTAAAATAGAGTATCTTACAAAACTTTTACCTGCAAATCAGAACATCAATGACTATTGAAACTGTACAATAAAAATGAAATTTTTAAAATTAGTTTTGTGTTAAATTACTGTATCGGACGGGAAAAAAAAATATGTCCAACACCAATGTTTAAAAACTAATACCTCATTTTTTGTTGCAGAATTTACCTAATTTTAAAAAACAGGGGGGGGGGAGGGGATTGGAGACTACAAAGATTTCTTTTCTTAGCACTGTAGTCTTTAAAAAATGCCTTAATAATTTTATTGTCACATTCTTTCTTAACTATGAAACTAGAAATTGATTATAGTGGATCCAATTTGTTGCTGAGCATTTTTTAGTAACCCTGAACTTAAAGCGTATATAGTAGAGAGGTGAAAAATCTTTTAAGCACTGGAAGCTGCATCAAAACTAAGCAGCAATAACAGATGCTACATAAGCAGAAAAGCATTTAAATTCTGCTTTTATCTTTATTATGTGGTTCTTTTTTTTATCGATTTATTTCATTGTGTGGAGAAATTATTTTAAAATTATGTGTGCTATATTTTACTTGTACAAAGAGTTACAAATAAATAATTGAAGAAATAAATGTTGTATTAATAACTTGTTACAACATTAATCTTGACTAATACTTGTTATAAACATCTACCTATTACAAAAATAATATGTAAAAATATTTTTTTGACCTTTGTAATTACATTATAGAAAATTCATTTAAAAAAAGGAAAAAAAAAACAGTATGTTTTAAAAACTAACATTTAGCAAATACTGTCAGGCCTGCCTAATCGGTTAACGAGTAGAGTAATACCCCTCTTTTATGAATAAAATCTCACTTAACCGAATATTCCCCATGCCATAGATGCAGGGGAGCAGCAAAAGAGGGGTTTTGGGGGTTAACCCCCCCCTGAGGGTTGGGAGTGTTTTTCTCATTCATAAAGATTCAACTACCAGAAAAACGTAGAATGCACGAAAAGCTATTTCATGCGCAGTTTTGATATTAGGGCCGAATTAAAATTTACGAGTTGTACCGTACCAAGTGCGGTCGCTCACTGGTGTTCTAATTTCACATTAGCTACCAGTTTTTTTCGGCTCTCTTTGCTTTCTAAGAGGATTTTTGCCTCCAACTCGGCTAGTTTCGTATTCCGTTCTGATGAGTGCATAATAAGCATGAAACTGCAGTCCATGGATCGAAATTGCCGAGTTGGCGGTGTATTACATAAAGCAGTTGTCGGTGCATTGCAGGGCCCTACCTAAGGGGTGGGTTTTGGGGGTTAAACCCCTCCCATTGGGAAATAATAATAAGCCAAATGAAGAAAATGCACGTTTGACCTTAATTAGCTTTAATATAAAATTTTGTGTGAAATGCTTTATTTCTTTAAAACATTTTAAAGTTAATTTTGAAAAAAAACTAAGTTGAGTTGCTGAGAAATAGACTGAATGAATATTTATAAAATTAAAAATATTTTAAATTAATTTTTCATTCTAAAGTTTTAAAACATATTACAAATTTATCAGAGATACCAACATTTTTGGAAATAGTTTCTCAGTTTCTATTATAATATCGTACTCATTAAATACATTTTAATATTCATTATTTTTGCCATCTATATTTGTGTAAAATAAAAATGAAAAACTGCTATTATGTTTTCTATTAATTTGCTTGCATCACTATTCTGTTTTAATAAATCGAAACTATAATCATAATTTATGGCCTCGAACTCTACCGAACTCTAAAATCCGTACAACCTCTGGCAAGTTGTGTGAATTTTTGACTTCATCCTATTGCAGTCACTGCGCATGCAAAATTTCTCTTCTGAGGGAAGGATATCATAAAACTCATTACATGCATATTTTACCAATCCCAGTATGATATTTTATATAATCCTTTGCATATAAAATACCATACTGGATTGGTGACACGATTTAAAATTAAGGTGTCGAAGGAGGGGGGAATGTTGTGAGCTCCACCCTGTGCGATGCCCCAAACTGAAACACTGGTATGTTTTCCTTGCAATACAAGTATAAGGAGGGAAAAGTATGAAAACCCCTCCCTTTACGAAATCCTGAGCATGGGCCTGGCATTGTAAAAAATGATTCTTGACAAAACCAGAAATAACCTGGGCTTTTCAACAAAAACTTGGGTATCACAGGTAAGCAGGACATTAAAAAAAGGAGGGGGGAGGGGATCTTTTCAAACCCTATAATTATGGCCATTAAGCAGAAAGAAATTATTTTTGACATGTTTTACTGAAAATGCAGTCTGGGATAAATGAAGGTCAAAACCCCAAATTCAAAAAAAAAAAAAAAAAGGCACAAGCTTGGTTTACTGTGCACTTGCTTCAATACATATGCACAAAGTACATATAACGAAAGCATGAATAAACTTATTATTTATAAGAAAGAGCTGGTTATGATAGTCTAATTGGCGGTCATCACTATTCTTGTATGACTTGATCGCTTGTATGACTTTCATAACAGGATCTTCCGTCATTAACAAATCAGAAGGATCATTTGTCATTGTCAAGGAATGGCTCAGAATTTTCAATGTGAAAGTTTTTAATTTTTTGTCATTGATGTTGGCATCCCCGTTGGTTTCATCTTTCTTTGTCGTTTCTAAAAGCTCTTCTTCCAGTGAGCTCTGAATTGTGTGAGTTTAATAACTACTTCTGGGAAAGAGCTATTTAACCAATCACAGAAAATGTCTTCTGTGACCCAAGCTCTATTATTTCCTATTCATTGTCTGATAATCTGTAATCTCCGGAATTAGGATTTTTGAAGAAGGGAATAGTTTTCTCTGTTTACAATTCCGCATCCTAGTAAAGTCATAATTTATCTGCATAAAGCAAAATAAAGACATCAGTTCTTAAACCACGCATATTGAAATCCATATTAAATGAGGGTCTACTCTCTACTATATATAAGTTCTTTGATTATATAACAAATATTTTATTATTTTCTGGTTGCCTTTATAACACTGTAAATGTGGTATACATAGTATGTTAATGATTATTAAATATTTAGTTTGAGGAATAACTTTGTTTATTTATTTATTTGTTTTTTTTTCTCATTATTAAATTTACTGTCAGTTTAGAGTTTTTGTCTTTAATACTTCTTCTGTTAATTAATTTTTTTTTTCCCTCCAGAATTTTTTTAGATTCCCTAAAATAAGATGCTTGAGTTTGAGCGAGAATGAAATTTTTCGCATTCAACCTGAAATTGGAAACTTATCAACTCTTATTGAATTAGATCTTAGCAAAAATGGTAAGTTGATCAAATTGGTAAAACTAGCAATTTATTTATTTTATAGGTACATTGATATTGATGTTGCCAACTGTGTTTTATGCACTTGTTGTGAAATAATGAAATTTCTCTCTTGCCTTGCTAGTACAATCCCCATGTGTCCTCAATTATGAGGACGCATCCACATTTTTAGGACAGAACAGCCTAAAGCTTTGTTTTAACAGTGCATCATATAAAATTCGGACTTTTCTCAATGAAAAGTGACTGCTCTACCTCCCAAGCAGTGGCGTATATAGGTTTTTATTTCGGAGGGGGCCCATATAATCAAGCTTAGCCCCACCCACCACCCCCCAAGTTTTTGTTTTCGCTATTACTGTAAAACAAGTAGAAATTTTCAAATTGAATTAAAATATTCTAATTTTTGGAAAAGATAGAAAATTACGAAGTTTTAAAATTCCCTCCAAAACTTTTTTCAAAATTAAAATTATTTATGCTACCTTTTTTCAAAATTGAAACCTTAAGCCATCTTTACTTTAGACCATTTTTGGTAGTAACGTTAGCAAGGACTCTCTCCCGAAATGTTTCGAAATTAATGTTTTAAAAACATTTTTATTTAGGTTATCTTTAATACCATCAAGAGAAAAGGCAGGATTCGGGCGCTGTGCCCCGAAATTTTGCGGCATTGAAGCTTCAAGAATGCAATTTTAAGCTCTATTTTTTTAAACTGAAGGTTCAAATTTCTACTTCTGTTTGGTTACTTTTTGTTGTTTTAGCTCAATGACATAACTATAATATTTTTACGCAATTATATTGCGCTCGAAAATTAAAAACCGTTACGCCGGCACAATAAGCAGCGACGCGTTCAGAAAGGGGGAGGATCTAAATATTTTTCTCTAATATCTTTTATCATAAATAAAATTACCACACAAATATGAACTAGTCCTAGGTATATAAAATTCTCAAATAACAGTGCATGAAATAGCTTCTAAAGAAATAATAATAAGCGAAAAACAAAAAAGGGTGATTAAAATCCTAAATCTAGCATCATTTAGTTATGATTACAAAAATAATGAAAGACAGTTAAAGTATTCACAAAATTTTGAATAATTTTGCATACATTAACAAAATATTCGTTTGATATTGCAATTTTTATCGACTATACATAAACTTAAAAAACAGAAAGCAAAAAAAAAAAAAAAATAGGAATGGTATTAAAACCAGTAGCGTACATAGACTAAGGTACGCCTCCACCCCCCCTGCAAGATTTGTAAGTGCGCCCCCACCACGCAATTGAAAAAAATCCCATGTAGCTCATAGAGCTATTTTTCTAGATCATGAGCCCCTGGGGACCTTATGTACGCTACGGATTAAAACATAAGTCTAGAAAAGGAATGTGAAGGAAAATAAACACAGTTCTTCAGGTATTCCTGTTTTATAACAAAACATTTAAAGAACGTTTTCTCCGTCTTGGTCGATGAGTTAATTTTATTGCGTACATGTAGTTCATTGCGAATTTTAAAATTTATAAATACAGAAAAGAACAAATCGTAAGAATAATAATTGCACCAATGATTTAAAAAGGAAATGCTAGAAAATATGGAAAATTCAGTCACCCTTTTTATAACTAATACGAAAATTTAAAACTTACCTCAGAAAATTTTAATCTATTTTAGTTTCTTTATTTCTTCATGATAAATCTTCTCTTCGCTGAGTGTTGTTGGGACCCAATAAAAGAAAACGACTGAGTGGACCTTCGAACCAGTTTGTCTTTCTGTATAGTATTTTGCCTATTTCCGGTTGTAACAATAGACTTAAACCCCTCACCCTCCATAGTAGCTCCAGGATAACTTTCCATGTCATCTGTGTGGACACTTGAACAAGCGACATCCTAATTGCTGGCAATCCATTTTCCAACCAATATTGCTAGTTAGCATTCTGTCAGTTTGCGACAGATAAGGATCAACTTTCATCGGAACTTTTCAAGTCTAGAATTCTAGTATAAAGAGACCCACTAGTTTCCCAGAAGATAAAACATGTGTCGCCCTGTGTCGCCTGTGTCTCCATGTGTGGCATTACATTTGAGGGCCTTGTTTACTTGGAAATACAGAACCTGAAGTTATAAGTCTGATTACCTCTCATCAATCTCCCTTTTTCCGACTAAAGGTCTGCTGTCCCACAAAGAAGGGGTGATGACAAGAAAATGGCTTAACAGATAACAAACACGCTTTCTTCAGTTGAGTTTTGGAAAATTCTCCTCACTGCATGCTCCCCCCCCCCTCGCGGCAGGCAAGGGGATTTTGTCTTGGACGGATTCAAGGATTGTACCCCCTCCCCCTCTCCCACGTAACTGCCTTTTTTGTGCTCTGCGAGCGCCCATCAACTTGTGTGCTGTATTTCTTTATATAATAAAAAAAAAAATGGTCAACTATGTCCACACGCCAGTTCATCTAGCGGCGCTGTTGATTATTAAAAAAAAAAAAACCTTGGGGGAATACTTACACTTTATTTTAAAATTTCTTGCCGGGGAGAAATGATTACACTTTATTTTAAATTTATTTAGTGTAGCATGATTTTAAAGACTCTTATTTCCTGACTGACTAGAAAAAAGGAGGAATGAGAAGAAAGAGAGAAACGTAATTTGCTGACTAATAATCTACGTTGAATATTTTTCATTTAAAGATTTCTATTCAAAATGATTGGGATTTTTTCTATGCGTTTTCTAATTGAAATATCCAGGGGTGCAGAAAATGTTTTTCCCTCCAACATTTCCCCCAATCTGCACGAAAATTTCTCCAAAATTTAACAATATATGGATAAGCTTAAATAAAAATTAATTTCGCATTACAACAGACATACCACAGTAAAACATAAGTCAAAAGTGTTGCACCGAGTACTCCCCAGATATTTAATCAGCAAATACTCATATGTGAGGAGAAAGAGTCCAGAAAATTAAGAACTGTTTTAGAATTGACTGAATATAAACTTACAGTATGCAATATTTTATTACATTGAGTATACACGTAGAAACATTACTACCTGTTTGATACATTAAATATGACTACATAAGCACCCCAGTAACGATTCGTGTTCACAAGTAGCGACTGGCTTCTAACGGGACGCAGGGTTCATACTCAAATTTGAAAATTAAACGTAAGGAGTTTTGCAGGAGCTAATTTCAATTTTTAAGGAGTGTTTTCTAGTTGAAAAACGCATTTTTTTAACATATTTAAAAAAAAATTAAATTCACAAGTCTTGTATTATTTATTTTTTCCAACAATATATTGAATAACACACTAAATTGAAAGTCAAATATGAATTTACTGGTTCTTGAATATTAGCCGACTCTAAATAAAATTCATATACTGATGGGAAAGGGAGGGGTAACCATAGAAAAATATTTTATTTTCAGAATGAATTATAAAACATAATTAAAAAATGAAATAAAAAGATCGATTGAAAATTAGTACTTTCTCAAAAACAAGACAATTATTAAAAATTAAGTCTTGTACAATTTATTTTTTTCCGACAATACATTGCATAACGCATTAAATTTGAAGTCAAAAATATTCATTAACTGCTTCTTGAACATTAGCAGACTCAAAATAAAATGCAAATACCAAAGGGGGAGGGGGGGTTAAATATTGAAAAATATTTCATTTTGAAAATATTTTTTTTTTTTAATGTTAAAAAAACAAGATTGAAAATTAGTACTTTCTATAAAACAAGGCACTTATTGATAATTTTGTAACTAGAATCCACATAAAAAATAAAATAATTATTAAAATAAAAATTATAATATGCTAATATTTTTATTTTAATTTTTATGGATAAAATGGTAGAGGCCTAAATAACTTTCAAATTTCTTAAACTTTTTGACGATTGACACTTTTAAAAAGCACAGCATTTTGTTTAAAACTTTTCAAATGTATGATTTAAACAAAAAAAATGAAATTTTAGTTGTTTAGTTCTTGACAGATAATAGTAAACATCATAAATGCAAAAAGTCCTATTCCAATGGCGGATGCAAAGAGATCGCGATTTTCATAATGAACACGTTAAACAAACAAAAGAGAAGAAAAAAATGGCATATTTAAGGATTTATTAAAGTAAAATTATCATAATTTACATTTTAAAGCTCTATGATAAACATATTATTAAAAGCAATCAACGTATTTGAAGACAAATTTAAACTAAAAGTGATTTCAATTTTAATTCTTGAACTCTTATAGGGAACACAGAATTACGCTTGAAAAACTTTTATTTTCAATTTTAATAGAAATAATAAGACATTTTACTTGTTTTCCCTTTAGCAAAGCAAAGTAAACATCAAAAATCAGGAAATTTTGATTCTTAAACCAGATGCAAAGAGATTGCATCATTGAAAATGAAGGCATCAAAAGTATAAAAACGGCAAATAAAAGAGTGTATTAAAGCAAAACAATTTTAGAATGTCATTTTAACAGGTATAGATGATGTATATTATTAATTATTATCGATATAATCGTGGAAAATTTGGAGTAAGGAAAAAAATTTCGGATATGGGGAGAAAAAAGCATAGCGAAAAATACTTGATTTCCTGTTTTAACTCACGAAAAATACCGGAATTCAGGTATAAAACTTGAACACAATTTACCTTTTAGGATTAGTGGTAAAAAATACTTAACAGAAAAAAATGCCTAAACAGATCATAAAATAAGGAGTTTGTAAGGAGAAAATGACAAAATTCAGGAGTTTAAAGGGCCCTTATTTTCTCATGTTAAAAAGCAAGAGTTTATAAGGAGTTTGTAAGGAGCGTACAAACCCTGGGGAGAGCGGCAAATGAATTGATAATCGTTGTAAAAAGAAAAAAATAATTATAATTTAGGATGTATGCTTTCTGATTCTGTTTTATTTTTCAGAAAACATTTTAAATCTTGCGGAATACTTTGTATTGAACCAGCAAAATTTCCCCAAACGACCAAAATTTCCCCCGATCTAGGATCGCTGGATCGGACATATTCTGCACCCGTGGAAATATCTTCATTTTCCCAAGACCCGTTCTTTTTTCTCTTGAGTAAAGCGCAAGGGCTCCCTGACTCTCTTGGGTTGCACCACTGCCTGGTGCCATCTAACGAATTATTATTAGCAATAATTAGTTATTTATTTATGTATTTCAAGCTAAAAGCATGTAAATAATTTAAGAGTAAACTTAAACCAAAAAATAATAACTACCTTTATTAAAAAAAAAATCCGAATTTTTTTCGGGGGTGGGGGGACATAGGATGGAAAGACCCTCTGGAGTTCTCCCTTATATACATCTTTGAAAACAATGTTAATAGAGAGTGGGCTTTTTTCTTAAGGTTTTTTTTTTTTTTTTTTTGAGCAAACACGAACCGAACACCTACTTTTGAAAAAATCTTTCTCCATTTCGGGGGAGGGGGGCAGGCCCCCTCGGCCCCCCCTTAAATACACCCTTGCTCCCAAGAAATCATCTTTTTTGTCCAATTTGTGTGATGATTCAGCAAATTTGAAGACAGTATTCTAATACAGTCAAACCCTGTTAATGCGAAATTTTGCGGAACTTGAAATACACTGCTCGACATTGAAAATGCAACACCAAGAAGGAAATTGATGAAATCTGGTAAGAAGACAAAGACCGCATGGAACAATAAGTGATATTTATTTCAAAATAAATAAGCAAAATTTAGAGCGAGGACGGCGTCGGCTCAGTAAGAAGTAGGACCACCGCGGACAGTGATGCACGAAGAAACACGTCTAGGCATGGAGTCAATAAGCCTGCGGATGGTGTCCTGAGGGATGGCACTCCATTCCCTTTCAACCATTTGCCACAGTTCGTCCTCTGAACGAGGCAGTGACAGGTTCTGCAAACGGCGTCCAATCACGTCCCACACATGTTCGATTGGTGACAAGTCAGGAGAGTATGGTGGCCAGGAAAGCATCTGTACACCTCGTAGAGCATGTTGGCTGATTCGAGCACTGTGTGGCCGGGCGTTATCCTGTTGAAAAATTGCATTTGGCAGACCCTGAAGGTAGGGGATTGCCACCGGCCGCAGTACATTATCTACATATCGTTGGGCCGTCATAGTGCCCCGAATACGAACTAGAGGTGATACGGAATTGTATGCAATAGCGCCCCAAACCATTATGCCACGTTGTCGCGCTGTAGGGCGTTCCACAGTTACTGCCGGATTCAATCTTTCTCCACGTCGACGCCACACACGTATGCGATGACTATCGCTGGACAAACAGAAGCGGGGTTCATCTGAGAACACTACGGTTTGCCATTCTGCCATCCACGTCGCTCTGGTCCGGCACCATTCCAAACGTTGGAGTCTGTGCTGTGAGGTCAATGGCAGTCTTCTTAGCGGGCGCCGTGATTGCAGGCCACGTGCAACCAGTCGACGGGAAATGGTTCTGGTCGACACAGGAACATCCAGGGTACCTTGCACGTGCCGCAGAATCGACGTACAAGTGACTTGCGGGTCCGCCACAGCTTGTCCGTGAATCCGTCGATCCAAGCGGTCTGACATCACTCGGACTGCACCTGCACCCCTCAATGCGACTACATTTCCTCTTTCCAACCATCTCCGACACAGCCGATGCACAGTGCTTGCATCCATGTGGGTATCAGCTGCAATTTGACGTATGGACCAACCTCCCCTTCTCAGTCCGATCACCATACCCCTTGTAAAGTCGTCTATATGCTGGAAGTGTCTTCGTTGGGGACGGCATGGCATTTCCTCCTATCACACGTATCCATCGAGACAAAAACCAAATTTCTCCGATAATTAGTCTCGCAGAAAAACCAGCATGAACATAGCCCACTTTTCAACTTTATTCTCTTATATCTTACTTCACGTGCGTCGGAGAGCTGCGCATTTCATATCATTTGCATAACTCAGCGTCTACGGTAAAATTTGCGTGAATTTCTGACCACTCCTTCTTGGTGTTGCATTTTCAATGTCGAGCAGTGTAGATACGATTTTCTGTCAGATAAGTTAAGAATTAGTGCTAAACCAACAATTCAAGATGAAGATTATTTAATCAAAATCCTGCTTTAGATGTAAAACAAATGGTAGCAAAGAAAGAAGCTTTGTTTAAAGAAAACAAAAATTTGCCTTCTACAAAATTTTCCTTACTAACTTAGGATTAACCGAGCTGACGCTGTATTGCATGAATTTCTGCCTTAGCCCTGACTTAAGGGCGGTAACTTACTGCCTAATAACTTAGACAGGTTGAAAGATTTGCACTTCAGTCAAACTAGTATCTAGCAACCCTCTGCCTATCAAACGCGATGCAGAAAATTTATTCTTTCATTTTGATAAATTTTGTTTGAATACCAGTTTATTCGACTTAATATAAGTTTCGTACTTATAATATAAATATAAATGCTTGTGCGTGAATTTCTCTATAAAGTGTATTTTGGCTCCCATATTTTTTGTTACAGAAACATATTTTTTTTCTCTCTAATCAAAATCCAGTAATTGTGGAAATTGGCTACGGACAAAATTTTTTGACATCTGCATCAAGTTCACTCAAACAAGGTTTGACTGTGTCCCATTTTTTTTAATGATGCCTATTCTCTCTTTTTATTAGATGTAAGTATGCATGCATGCATGCTTCTGTTTTATCATCCAGAAAAATCCAGAACTTCATTCGACAAATTGAGAATATTCTGTTCCAAAATTTTCAGTTTAGAGTGCCCTTGTAGAGATTTTAAACTTACTTTAGTGTGCATTTTTTCTTTCAAAATATTGTATAATATCTTATGTATGGATAACATTTGCAAAATTTCCAATTAGTTAAATGTATACTTGATGTTTAGAAGCTTCAGAACCTTTTAGATGAAAATGTTAAGAATGAGTAGTTGAAACTCACGTAAAATTTCATGCATAGCTCAGATTAT
>JAXGGA010011203.1:0-43392 GCA_038373865.1 Uloborus plumipes
ATAAAAAAATTGTTCTCGCATAGTTAGTTCATCACTTGTAAGACAAATGTAGCTGTTTTTCATGCTGTTTTTGAGATTGTGATTAATATGAACTTAATTATCTAAGTGGGTTAGAGTTTTTTGTTGTTTACTAAAAATACTTGTTGATTTCTGATAACTCCTCATTAATCTAAGCAACGGTATTTGTACTTGAGAGTAAAAATTTTAATTTACTTTATTACATTATTACTAAACCATAACTATTTTATGTGTATTCATTTTTTATTCTGTATTTATATATGGCGAAATCGGATCAGTGCTATTCATAATTGGATTAGATCATTGCAATTAGATCAATTTTTGAATCATCAGCATCATCTCTAATTTTGACGAAATTTTGTATACTGTATCTGGTTGTTGTAAAACTAATAGTGATACAATTTCAGAGCATAAATAATAAAACTGTTGTATTTAGAGCCACCGCCAGTTTAGGCACAAAAAATTTCATGACTGCCACGTGAAACAAGTAGCTTTGTTCGGATGGCCATAAAGAGCCAAAATATAATAACCAATATTTGATACTTACTTCTCACCTTGACAACATTACATGTATATGTCAAGTAGTACTATTTAATTTGAAGGCTTATAGTAAATGTTTGCTATTTGCTCAAACTGATATGCAAAGATAGCTTCAACTTAAAAACAGAAGATTAACTGTTTTTTTTTTTTTATCAGAAACCAATTGATTTGAAAACCAACTTAAAATCAAACTATCAAATCAAACGAACTGAAGTATCGATAGGCTTCAGAATAACAACGACTCTTATTTCAGGTTTTATTTGTTGTGAACAGAATTTGTCCCAACTTTGACCGCATGTGGTTCAAAATGTTTAAGGATCTGCGGTGCGACTTGTATACAACATGCCGTGTTTTCAAGATTGATTTTTTTAAATTTCATTACAACGCGAAAAAAAAATTGCGGACACAGATTTTATAGAACTGAGTCCATACTCTGATTTTACACCGAAAAATAAGTGAAATAATAGTAAATCAAATCATAATTCTGCATATATCGCTCACTGGGTGCAATAGTGGCACATCAACAAATTCTTAGTTTTGGGAAAATTACTGATTTATAAAGAGAAGTTGGTTGATTCCAATATTCCATATCAACTCTCTCGATTAATTAAAAAAATTGTATTGGTTTACACTTTTAAAGATAGGTACCAAATTGTACCAGTTTAATTTTTTCAACAAAACCTTTTTTTTTATTAAAAAAAAATAAAAAAACAATAATTGTGCCGTTATTGCTTTTTTTTTTCATTTCAGGAATATCAACCATTAAATATGCAATACTGGCACAAATTAGGTTGATCCAATACTTTTGGTCTATTTAATAAAATTTAAACTTACAATACTGGCATAACTTAAAATGTGCCATTGTTGTGTTAACCAAAATTCTATAAGATCAATCAAACTTATCGTACTATTGCGAAGATCACTGACACACTAAATAAATGTGCCGATGTTGTCGCGTCGCGGTTAAAAAACGCGGCAAATGCAATAGTGACACTATCTCTATCTAGCGGTAGCACAATAACATAACAATGTGCCAGTATTGTTAGTTGATAAAATACAAAATGCTGGTAATAATGGTACAATTTACTAAAAATAACCATTTTTTGACATGTGCCACTATTGCACCCAGTGAGCGATATATTGTCACTCTCCTTTCAACTCATTTTCCCTGGTATCAATAAAAACTCCGAAAAATTGGAATTTCGTTAGACCCTTACCACTATAATCATAAAAATAGCGGCGACTAGTGAAGTAATGAGTGTGAAATTAAACAGATTATTTTTTCTTTGGGGGCACGAAAACTCCCTTACCGTAGAATGACCCATATAATGTCCAATCTTGACGCTATAGAAAGGATCACCATAACATTGACTGCCTGTAAAGTGCCGTGAAGCCTTAGATTCTATTGAAAACATTTGTGTTCTTTCTGATGGTTTTCTTTTAGTTTTCCAAGCAAAAAGAAAAAAAAAGTTTTTGTTTCTTATTGACGTGTTATAGGATGAATTGGTCCTTTACGGGTCCAGAAATAAAGAAGAAGGTCAAGTTCCGTTGCACGAAACGTTCTTCAATCCTCAACTCCTATACCATAATGGACTTGATCTGTTGATACGAGGAGCTGCTTTACAGAGAACACAATCAGTGGACAGCTATATCACGCCAGAGGTATATATAATTTTCTGGGGGAAAAGTAGATAATTCGGGGGAAAGTAAAATGGTAAAATAATTTCAGTTTGCAGCTCCACTTTTCTAACAATATTTTAACTAAGTTCCTAGACATATAGGTCAAACAAAATACACCGGTCATTTTCAAAATTTGATACCTTTGTTGTAATATTCGTGGTTTTCAAAAATATTTCTTATTATTACAAAAGGATAAAATTTTTGTAATTATCATTTGAAATATTAATTGAGATCTACTAATGTGCAGTGCAGTCCTTATTTAGTTTATATTAGGCATTTTTTGATTTTAACCCTAGCGTCAATAACCGAATTCTCATCTTAATCTTAATAACCGGATACCTAGGTACATACAGGTAGTTATCAAAATAATGGAAACACTTGAGATTCATACGAAAAATCTACCGTTCATCACAAAATAAGCGATCAATTGTTCTTTAGCTTTAGTCATACAAAATATAGACTTCACCGGACATTTCCACATTGAAATTAAATCACTCATGCATTTGGGGGACGATAAAAAGGGGGGTCAGAAGAAAAACCGCTTTTTGAACATAACTCTTCGAAAATAGCTCGGAATAAGCTATAAATTTCAGTAATTAATAAGCATACTATGAATAATTACTGTACAAATTTTTATGAACGTACTACTTATACTTCCGAAGATATGAAACATTTTTTAAAAAACGGCAATTTTATTTGAAGGGTTTTGGCTCATAACACGCTGAGTTTTTGATCAAACCTTATCAAAACTTCAGGAAAGATGACAAAATACAAGAAAAAGAACATACTAAAATGGTAAATAAAAATATTAAAAATCCGATGAGATATGAACGTTAAAAGGAAATAATTTTTCACGGCGCATGCGCGACAGACAGAAATTTATAACTACAAAAATATTGTACCCTGATTTATACTGCATCTTATAAAAAAAGTTCCAGTTGAATATCATGAAAATTGAAAAAGATATCAGCGATCTCGTGAGTTGTATTTCATTCATTCGCAGACAATACATAAGTAGTGAGGGATTGTCCACAAAGAGCTATTTTTAAATTAAAGGTGATTGCGCCATCGTTCAAAACCAACGTTTCAGGGGGTGTTCGGATACTTTTGGCCACCTACGTGTAAGGTCTTTTTGGCCAAATAGGCGAAATGTGACTTCTATGCCGAATATAAATTTTCAAACTGTGTACAATTTAACATTGAAAAAAATGCTCGATTGTCTCCACACTATTTGTGGACAATCCCTCACTACTTACGTATTGTCTGCGAATGAATGAATTACAGCTCACTAGATCGCTGATATCTTTTTCAATTTTTACGATATTCAACTGAAACTTTTTTTATAAGATGCAGTATAAACCAGGCTACAATATTTTTGTAGTTATAAATTTCTGTCGTTCGCGCATGCGCCGTGAAAAATTATTTCCTTTTAACGTTCATAGCTCATCGGATTTTTAATATTTTTATTTACCGTTTTAGTATGTTCTTTCTCTTGTATTTTGTCATCTTTCCTGAAGTTTTGATAAGGTTTGATCAAAAACTCTGCGTGTTATTAGCCAAAACCCTTCAAATAAAATTGCCGTTTTTTAAAAAATGTTTCATATCTTCGGAAGTATAAGTAGTACGTTCATAAAAATTTGTACAGTAATTATACATAGTATGCTAATTAATTACTAAAATTTATAGCTTATTTCGAGCTATTTTTGAAGCGTTATGTTCAAAAAGCGGTTTTTCTTCTGACCCCCTTTCTGTCGTCCCCCAAATGCATGAGTGATTTAATTTCAATGTGGAAATGTCCGGTGAAGTCTATATTTTGTATGAGTAAAGTTAAAGAACAATTGATCGCTTATTTTGCGATGAACGGTAGATTTTTCTTATGAATCTCAAGTGTTTCCATTATTTTGATAACTACCTGTACTTCGAATTTCTAGCGCGTAGAGCCGAAACCAGCTCTTTTTCGCTACCAATTTTACTTAAATGGAACAGTTCTTGACACCCCTGTCTCATGGGGTGCAATCGTAGGTACTATAAAGAAAAACAAACCATACATTCCTCCTGAAATGTTATCGTCTCCATAACGAGAGACCCAAAGTTCCTTGCTCGAGTTCAATAGTGATGTAACCATATGTTCTTATGTATCCAAGAAGAAAAAAAAATTATATTGCTGTTAACACTACATAATGATAAAAGCATCTCTGGGGCTCACAAAAAGCCAGAAATAATTTTGTTTTGTAACAAAACGAAATTTGGCTTCGACGCAATGAACCAGATGCTTAGGAAATATACGTCTCAGAGGCAAACCCCCCCCCCCCCCCAAAGTGATGGCCTCTATCTTTTTTCTTCAACATTGTGGACATTTCAGCTTTAGCTGCGTATATCATTTATAAGGCAAATGTTGACTTTTAGAGTCGAAAAAACAATGATCGTCGTTTATTTTTGCGTCAACTAGGTGAAGAATTGTGCCGTCTTACAATTCAGATTAGATCAACGAATACTCAAGCCATGAGGCACTTTTCTACAAAATCTGGCTTAGAAAGCTTCTTGAAGGACTTCAACACAATAAGTACATGGGGTACTTTCAAGCTGCAGTACTACAATAGCGGGACGTGATGCAAGTGGACAAAAGACACTCGTTGATGCTTGCCAATTTTGCTTCTGCTCTCAAAAAGCTTCGCAGAAAAACAAGAAAATCGTGCATAAAGTGTGGCAACCCAGTTTGTGATCAGCATTCGGTCTCACTTTGCCAATGTCAATTATGTGATGAAATGTATTTTTTTTTATTATTATTGTCTAGCTACTACCAATAATAATAAAAAAAATAATGTGTATTCCTAAGTATTTTTTCGAAAATATATATTTGCATACTAGTAATAAAAAAGCAACAACAAATAAACAATAAAGCAGTAATAAGTGTAATAAAAATGAATAATAATAATAATTGTAATATTTGATTACATTTTTCCTAATAATAACCAGTAACTTCTCCCAGGAACGCGAAAAAAAAAAAAAAAAAAAAAACATTTACCCGGTTATGGAACAACGGTGTAGGAATTTTTAATGCTGAAAAAAGAACCAAAATATTTTTTTGAAAACACGGTTACAAATGTGTTCGGTTCAGTATCGTGTAAATAACGAGGAATTAGAGGAATTTGACCAATGCTTAGTTAGAAATGGTAAAAATTTAGATCAAAGTAGCAAATGGGTACCCGGGTACCCGATTATTGACGCTAGGATTAAACTTTCAATGTAATTTGTCAAGTGCACGGCGGGGCAAAATGAAATAAATCATTTCGTATACTTATTCATTCGCTTATTAAATCACGCACGTATTATTTCTTCATTTATTAATTTATTTACATTCTTTTACTTAATTATTTACTCTTATTTACTCATTCCATTAACTCATTTTCATATTCACTCTCTATTTCATTAACTCATTTATTTTTTTCACCCATTAATTTATTTATTCACTTACTTGCTCATTCGCTTCTTTTTTGTTAATAATTATTTATTTTCGTATATTTACGCATTCATTTGATGAAAATTACTGTTAATCGCCGAATTGAAAAATTTTCGTAACAAAAATATTTTATTTTTCATTTTGCCCCATGTTTTTTTTAAATAAAAATTTTCCACATTTTTTTAAAAGTACAAAATAACCACCAAAGATGAAAAATAATTTTTCAACGAAAGTTTTATAACAAAATACACTATTCCTTCCTTATGTACAATAATTTTTAGAGCAAAATTTTTATTTAGTCCTTTTGAAGTAGGCAAGTAAACTTAACTATATGTATTTGCCCCACAGTTCCCTACTTGAGTTTCTGGAGCTTATCATTAGAAGATATAACAAACTCTCTCTTGAACTTGTTTTTTCTCCAGGTTCGTGAGCATCTCTTCCAGCCAGCTGGGGTTGATTATGGACATGATTTGGCCGCTGTTAGCATTCAACGAGGTAGAGACCATGGGTTACCAGGTTATACCAAATGGAGGGAAGTTTGCGGACTCCCTGCAGTTACAGAATGGGATGATCTGTACGATATTATGGCCGAGAAGAGAGCTGATAGTCTCAAAGAAGTTTACGAGTAAGCAACATTAGATACCTTATTTACTAACAACTCTTAACGAACTGACAACCCAAATAACATTAGTAGGTTTATTTCAATTCAACATTTCTTCAATTCAGTTGTATACTTCGCAGCAGCTTAACTTGGCAGTGACGTCCACTACGGGCGGAGCCAACAAGAGCTCACAAGCAGTCAGCGGTCTCCTCTAATTCGCCAAGTAGGCTGTGACGTTTTATCTAGCTCGTTTTTCATAGGCTAACGTCACGCTGTTGGCTCCGCCCGTAGTGACGTCACTGCCAAGTTAAAACTGCTGCGAAGTATAGTTGTAGCTTTAAAGTTTGAGCACGGTTATTATTTTTTTCAAAAGAAATCATATCCTGTTAAAAATAATTAACAGTCACTCTATGCATTAGGAATTCCAGATATGGAAATATCACTTGAAAAACAGGAACATTTAAACACAGTACAATTTTCACTGAACCTTTTTCATGGCTGGATGTACGTTATGAAGTATCCAATTCGTTGAATTTCATACAGATTCAATAAAAATTTGAGAATGAACGCGTAACTTTTAAACTCACAAAATAGATACGTGATCAATGTGAACATACTTTCTAGGGTATTAAACAGTAAGCTTTATCCTGGCCTTAAGCTAGGGCTAGGGCAGAAATGCATGCAATACACCGCCAGCTCGGTTATGTTATCCAAAGACTGCAGGTTTTGTTCTTATTAGAGCTCCATCAGTCTAGAATAGGCCAGTAAACTAAACATGGGGCCAAGAGTGCCAAAAGTGTTCTATGTTAAGAGTGCCAAAAAAACTTAAATTTTGCATTAGCTTTTTTTTTCAGAAAATTATATTTATATATTATTTATGAACTCATTCAATATACTTTCTAGTTTTAGGTATACATAATTTAATTTTAAATTTGAACTTTCGACAGACTAATCAGTGAAAATTGGTCGACTAAAAATAATATGCAAATTGGCCAATTATGGCTGATAACCGATTACTGCAGAATAATCGGTGCATCCCTACTACCTAGCTTATAAATAAAACATTTGTTTTTAGATGAAGGTAGCCTTCGTTGAGTTGTCATTGAACAAAGCTTCTTTATTTGTAATAAACCGAATGATTACTACGGCGTATAAGCAGTTGACGAATTTGAAAGGTTTTCCTGACCTGTAAAAATCTTCACTGTTTAATGCATGCGACATTATATCATATGCATGCACAGCTTTTCGATGAACATTAAATTGTTTCCAAAAGAAAAATATCAATGCTTTAAGCACTTGTGCTCTCAGCACTATGATGTCTTAATTGATTTTTTTACATATATTATAATATACGAAACATCACAAGAAGAAAAAAAACTCTCCCGTTTAAACTTATGTTTACTATTTCACTTTATCAAAATAGTGACATTTAATTCGTAACTATTTTAAACGAAATCGAGTTGATTTTAATAACTGCCAAAAGGTCAGTTTATAAAACTATCTAATTAAAAAAGTAAATAAATAAGTAAATAAAAATCTACTTCACTAATATTCAGAGCAGGAGCTGGAAGAGAAATGTTGTTGTTGTCGTGTCATAGTAAATCACTATGAAGTTTGGGGTGCCATTGCCTCGAGAGGTTGGACTTCTTTAAAAACATTTAAGACAACACAACAAAGATTTACAGCACAAAGGGAGGAAATAATACCCAGAGCACAGGCGAGAATCGAACCCTCAGCCTCTTGACTTTCGAGGCGAAACTTCTACCTCTGAGGCACCGAGGCCCCAAGAGAAATGTTATCAAAACTTAATCATCAACGCAACTAACCACATTTAGTGTCCGAAAATAAAAAAAACTCAAACGGAATTCAATGCATAAATTTGCCACAAACAGTACCTTTTCAACAATTCCCTGCATTTTAACAAGAAAGAATAGGATTGACACACAGCATGGGTGAATTGGTGGGTTCTTCCCTTGAACAGAGTTCGGGTACTCTTGTTGAAAAACAGTGACACTAACCAGTAGAACATATAGGACACGTTACAATCTCCATCGCAATCGATTTCGTGCTGGTTTTCAAATTTAAATGAAATATTATTTCGAACTACGATAATTACTTCTAGAAAATAGATGGGTCTCAACTTTTCACTTGTGGCTTTTGCTGATCAGATCTACCTTGGTCCTTAAAGTTAAAAAAAAATGTCAAGTTTTCAAAGAGACAGCTATATCGAATAACGTCTAATTAAAAAGCTCATGGCTCATTTTTTACTGCTGTTTCTTAAATGATGAAAATAAATGAAAAATTGTTTTCAATGATATGTATCAGTTTGGATTTTTTTCAAACTCTTTCTTTAAAATTTGTCCTATTTTTAAAGGTCTATCGATGATATTGACTTAATTCCTGGAGCTTTGGCAGAAAATCACGTCAAAGGGTCACTTCTAGGCCCTACCTATTTATGCATTATTGGACGGCAGTTTAAGAAAACCAGGAAAGGCGATAGATTTTGGTTTGAAAACCGAAACCAGCTCGGATCTTTCACAGAAGGTACGATAATATTTATCAAAATTGCTGATCTGTATTTATACTGTTTAGTTGATACAAAATATGTTTCCCTTCGAATAAAAACCATAAACTTGGTTTCTTATTTAAAAGAATTTAAAACTGTTTGTCGTTTGACCCTTTTTGAAATTGAAATCAGTCTGACAGTGTTGTTATTAAGTACTCATTTAATATAAATTTTGAAAACAAAACATTATTAAAACAGTACGAGAAGTAAATAATATTACATAAAGTAGAAATTTAGACTACTTCTGAAACAAATGCGAAATATTTAACGATTTAATAGCAGGAAAGTAGTACTATGATTTGTGAATCCTAGATTGGTACTGCTTCAATATTACTTAATAGTCCAGGCTAGTGTCCAATCAAATGTCATCAAACCTAAAATTTTTCTATAATATGTGACATTTTTTGGTGGTTTCTATATGAATTCGACCTGCTGATTCCGAATCCGTTGAGTGCCAGACGCTAAACCTTGAGCATTTTTGTCAAAATGGCGAAATCAAATATGGCTGCTATAAAAGGTATGAAGCAAATTAATGGAAACATGCGCGCAATGAAACATTTTATACACTTAAAAATGATTGCACTGTTTAGTCAAAATGTAATTCTATTGAAAATAAATATTTATGAAAGATTTTCGAATAAAAAAATTATCAAAATGGTAAAATTCAAGATGTCAGCCTAAAAAATTGTAAGGTTTGATTTTCAGGCATAAATCATTTTTTTAACCGTAATTTACATGAAAATAGAATGTTTTAACAAAGATAAATGTTTAAAATGATATGCAGGGAGCATAAAAAATGTGATTTAGCCTGAAAATAACACTGTAAAAATATTTAGAAACATTTCAAACTTAAGTTTCGGGATTTTGCCGGTTTACACCAATTTCCTGCAAGAAACAAGTTTCTTTTGCGAAAAAGTTTCTTATATTGATACAAGTTGTATAAATACGAACTTCTCACTGGTGTAAAACGTATTTTTAGCTACCAGTTGGAAGGTACATTCAACGTGTTTGTTTAGTGTTTCGCCTTCAGCTCGATTATGGATTGTCCAGATTGACTTCACCCAAGTAAGGATATGTGCAATCTCTCGATGTTGTAGTTTTGAATGAATTGCAAAACAAATAAGCAGTTCAGCTATTTGCTTGCAATTTATATGTTAGCACTGGCCATATTTGTTAAACTGCTCCAGGAGCTTTCCTGGTAAGCCATAAAGGTGCTACCATTGGAATTCAACAAGCTTTTGATCCTAATGAAGAAGCTGATGTGATTATGACTCTCTACTTAGCTAAAGTCAGTAATATTCCGAAAAAATTTAGAAACCTTCCAAAATTTAAGTAAGTCACTTTACGGCAAGAAATTGGAAACTTCCCAAAAACTATTAGATAGGTTGATGATAACAATTCAGCACCTTTCTGGCTTACGAGGAAAGCTCCTGAAGCAGTTTAACAAATATGGCCAGTGCTAAGGCAAAAATTGCAAGCAAAAAGCTGAGCTGCTTATTTGTTTTGCAATTCATCCAAAACTACAATATCAAGAGATTGTACTTATTCTTACTTGGGTGAAGTCAATCTGGACAATCCATAATCGAGTTGAAGGCGAAACACTAAACAAACACGTTGAAAGTACCTTCCAACTGGTAGCTGAAAATACGTTTCACACCAGTGAGAAGTTCGCATTTATACAACTTGTATCAATATAAGAAACTTTTTCGCAAAAGAAACTTGTTTCTTGCAGGAAATTGTTGTAAACCGGCAAAATCCCGAAACTTAAGTTTGGAATGTTTCTAAATATTTTTACAGTGGGTTTTTTAGGATAAATCACATTTTTTATGCTCCCTGTATATCATTTTAAACATTTATCTTTGTTAAAATATTCTATTTTCATGTAAATTACGGTTTAAAAACATGATTTATGCCTGGAAATCAAAACTTACAATTTTTTATGCTGACATCTTGAATTTTAAAATTTTGATATTTTTTTTTATTCGAAAACTTTTCATAAATATTTATTTTCAATAGAATTATATTTTGACTAAAGAGTACAATCATTTTTAAGTGTATAAAATGTTTCATTGCACGCACGTTTCCATTAATTTGCTTCATATCTTTTACAGCAGCTATATTTGATTTCGCCATTTTGACAAAAATGCTTAAGGTTTAGCGTCTGGCACTCAACGGATTTGGAATCAGCAGGTCAAATTCATATATAAACCACCAAAAAATTTCATATACATAAAAATTTTAGGCATATGGCCTTCTAGCCTGGACTATAACTGGGACATCCAACTAATAGGACTTTCACGTTCTTAATTGAGCAAAAAATGCAGTTATCAGGAGCAGGTACTTTAATCACTCGTCCAAATTATGGTGGCAATGTTAGAAGAACATTTTTTGAAGAAAAAAAAAAGAAATACATGTGAATGGATTTCAAATGGGTTTTCAATTGCAATAGAACCTCGATTAGCAAAAGTGTTCGAGACCGAACCACCTTCTTTAAATTAAACATTTCGTCTATAAGAGAGTACTCAAAAAGTGACTGACGGGAGACAGCTGAAATTTTAACTTTTTTTAAACATGAGCATATTTATCTAATTAACAAAAAAGTTGAGGTTTGTTTTTAAGACTATAATATAAATGAAAATGTTATGCAATAAATGTTATTCAAGTCAGAAAAGGCAGTATAGATTAAATACGACAAAATATAGTGGGCTTTAATTTTTAAGGTGTCATGAGTAATGCTATTAATTTAATGTTTCGTTCTTTAGTTTCAAGCATAAATGTGTAGTTAAAAATAATTACTAAATAAAACAATAATTTACATTCGGATTCAATGGCTTTTGAAAACTAAAACAGTATTCCAAAAGTTTACTGGTGTGTTTGAAAAGAAAGAAAAAATGGAAATACTCGGAAAATTCAGTGTCTGCAGTAGGAATATCTGCCTCTATCAACTTTGAAGTAATATTGGTTACGTTCAAAAATAAATAAATAAATAAAAATCAAAGAAAACTAACGTAGGTTAAATGAGGTTCCGGTCGGATAATCAAGAGGTTCTGGTGTTACACTATTTCTTTCCCAAAAAATCTAAAATTATAGATTCAAAACGAAAAATATCTCGATTATAATTTGAGACTTATCTGCTGTTTGTATTTTCTTCTTCTCTTTCTTATAGCTTTTTTCCACAAAACTAAAACAGAAATCAAACTCTTTACCTTTTTTTTATTTTCAGATCAGCTAAAAGAGATTTACAAATCTAGTATAGCTCGAATCATTTGTGACAACGCAGACAATATACAGAGTGTGCAGAAATATCCTTTTGAGATGCCGTCTGAAAGGTAGGTTATGCACTCTTTTTTTTTTCTACGATCGACTACAGTGGTCACACCAATGGCAGCTAAAGTATCCTAAAGTAAAATATCGCTTGCTATTACTCCCCTCAAAGCTTAGATAATTTGACGCACGTCATGTGATTCCATTGTGGGTGCTGGCTCCCCCAAACCCTTCAAAGCAATCAAAGCTCTTCGACGACGTTAGAAGCATAGCTTTTCAAGAAAAAACTAACTTTAATTTTTTTCAGCAGTTTGTTGAAACACCTGCAAAGACTTTAGACATGCTGGAAAAAGAGTACGTAATTCCACGATGGCGAAACTGAAGGTATACAAATGGTGGCGGCGTTTCAAAGATGAATAAAAATCCTTGTTGGATGTTAAAACCCTTAAACAAAATATGCCGAAGCTAGTCTTCGTTAAGTAAGTTACCTTAGAAATGGTTCTAAATGATTAGCGAAAATTTTTGAGAAGGTTGTTGTCTTCGATAGTCTAACTGAATATTTTCCATAGTTCGTGGAGTCACAAATTGACCAGAGCGGTTTCAGAGAAGAATACTTTGTTCGTCTGGTAAATCCGTGCACCTTGCACCATCAATGTCAATAATCTTGAAATCAAGTAAACCTTCCTCAGCATCTGTAAAGTCTTTGATCTTTGAAAGTGTTTTAACAAAACGTTAACATAAGCTTCCAGCGGCCGCGCATATGTGAGAGATACGCTAGAGATGACTTTCATTTTATATTTTCAAGTTCTGGTGACGATAGGAACGCCTACACTTGGCTATTCTACCCCCTCCCTTTAACCTATTTTCAGTTACCGTCGAAATTTTGTGACTTTACTATAGTGTATGAGGGAAATACCCGTGACCTTTCATGTAGGCAAGACATGATAGGCCCGCTGAAAGGTCAATCTAATGTAATAACGTTGGAATAGAAAACCCATGTCTCTTACGTCGTCTAAGAGCTTTAACTAGCTTGGAAAAAAACTCTGTGGACGAATCAAATCACATAGCATGGATCAAACGATCCAAACATTAAGGAACAACGCATTTTATACAATTTCACATTAAATAGTTCAGAAATTCACCGCAGTCCCCGCACTTTTCGATCCTACTTGGTGTATGCATTATGCGCATAAGGAATTTATAAAATGTTGAGGAAAAGTAAAAGGTGGACCCATTGACCGTTTTCCTATTGAATTATATTTAATTAAAATATGGGCGACATTTATGTGCTTAAAAGATCAGAAACTCAATGTAAAACTCCACAGTACGAACTAAACCGATTCACTGCAGAATAACGATGAGAAATGACACAAATGCTAAGTCAATGATGCAGTGTCGAATTTGCGAATTCTGAAAAGAAATTTGGCCTAAATAATGCACCAATAACGTTAAGTTTAAAAAAACTTGGCATGTGTGTGTGTGTGCTTATTATTAACACAAGTTGTCCTTGTGCTCATCTATCACTCTAAGAGCATCAACTTGCCTCAGATCTCACAGAAAGCGGTGTAAAGACATGATAACCCATTTTAGGACCAGAATTTAATGAATTGGATTTGGGCGAGCTTTAGTTTAGCAAGATGGCTCTACGTGCCACACAGAGCATGCAATATTTAATCTTATGCGCAGTAGTAATGAGTCGGTTTGGTGATGTTACTTGACTTGCGCGGCGGTGTGATTTGACTCCATCTGAGTTTGGCAGTTTTTCTTAAAATGCCACCAAACTTTAATGTCTTATATCTCGATAACGGAAAAAGAAGGACGCATGTTTTACAAGACAAAAAAAATTGTTTCACAATGCAGTTTTGATTACTACTCAATTATTAATTTTGTTTTCAAACATTTCGTGCTGTTAGTAGGGTAAAATGAAGCAACGTAATGATGTGGAATAAAAACTGCAATTCCAAATATATTATATACCTTTATTACGCTGTTTCACTTTATGCTCAAGTCAAGGAGAGGGAAATAATTTTCCAATTGATTTCTGAGTGGGTTTAAATTTTAAGTAAAAAATGATGTTACGCTAGCAATCTTGAAGCAACTCTGGTACTTTGTAATCAAAATATTGATCAAGCAATTTGAAATAGGACCTCAAACCATCAAAATTACTGTTCAACTGTTTAGTACATTATTACTATTTTACATAGATACCGTGTGTGTACATATAAATATGCATTATTTACCCTTATCACATTTTTGTCTGTTTCAGCAATCCTATCGTGTCTTGTGAAGAAATTTCTGCTGTAGATTTGTCAAAGTGGAACTGATAGCTGCTTAGAAACAGCTCCTGAAGCTTTCTAAAAGTTTGAACTATTTTATGTCATAATTAACAAGTGAAGACAGTTTTGAAAAACGGTTTCCTCTGAGGTAAAAATTTTAACTATGAAGTACGAGAAAAGGTACTGTGTACCAAAAATATTGGATGATTCCATGAAATCAAGAGATTTTCAAGAAATCGTAGTTTTGCGTTAGGAGGAAAATTTTATTACTTGGACATTGCATTTGAGAAAGCTATTTGTGAAGAGTTTTAATGAAAAAGTTGGTTTTATGCATTTGTTGGTTTTATATACCTAGAGCTCACTGATTCACAATTGTAAAATATGTTGTTTTGAATGTTGACATATAGTTTGTTTTAGCTTCAAGTTTATTTTGAAAGATGAATGTATAGAAGAAAACATTTTTATCATACTCAAACATATGTTCTATTTTGCTTTGAAATATCTTACCTACTCTATTTTGGAGTATTTAGTTTTTAAATATTTTTTTTTTTTTTCATTTTTCGATTTTAAATCATTAATGTAGTCTCAACTGCAATTCCCATCTCGAAAATAGTACTCCAATTATTTTATTTATCAAAAAAAGTAACAAGTAAAAAACTTTTATTAACAAAATATTAACTAAACGTTTTTCGGAAAAATGGGAATATTAGTATACAATGTAAATACTATGGACGGCATTTAGAGTATAGCTATGTAGCGGATGCTAAAATATAGTCAAGGCTTGATTAAGGCACGTCCCTGCATGTCAGTGGAAATTATTCTTGTTGGTAACACTTATTTTAAAAAAATCATTCTGTTTTTCATAATTGTAGCTGTCTCGTTTAAGATTTAAGTATGGAAAAACACTAGGATTGATTGGCAAAATACCTTTCTTGTTTCAATTTGCAATACCACAAGAAAAATCTAAGCAAATACCAAAAAGCATAGTTTATAGGGTTTTCTTCTGTAATCAAAGACTTCTATATTAGTTTCACCACCAGATATTGGTTAATAATAAATGTGCACTTTGTATATAATTAATTAAATTATGTATGTTGTGCATTCAAAGTGACTTTTTACATGTGTGTTTTTGTTTTTAGAACAACATAGATATCACATTCGAGTATTGGCATTATAATATTTTTCTTAAAAAACATGACAATAGTTATTATTAGTCACATTACTTCTAATCGTTTTTAAAGTCTCAACATTCAGCTATGCATGCATGAAAAGTCAGACATTAAAAATCCTAGTACTGGTGCTCAACTTCCTCATATTTTATTACTAACTGTATTTTTACCTTAAAAGTCCTGTATATTGTTAAAAGCATTCGTTCTAGTCACCAGCTACTGTTGAATTCAAAAGCAAACATTTGTAATGGAATTTATTATCATTCGAATTTTAAATACAAAAATAAACATTTTTTTAAAGTGTTGTCTTTCCATTTTTATTTTTAAACGCAAACTAGTACCATATTGCCTAGTGTTGAAAATTATCAAGTGATAAAATCGACATTAAAAAAAATCCAAATTATATTTAAGTTAAACCGCGAAGAGATGGCGGGTCGACTGGAAGCGGAAACGGACCACTTCATTTATAAATTGGTTGGATTAGCGAGAACACACAGCAGATCCAACCTATTTCAAAATGAAGTGGTCCGCTTTACGCTTATATTCGACCCGCCTTCTCATCGCGGTTTAGCTGGACTCAAAATGGGGTATTTGCATAACAATTACGGCCTTCAGCTCCGTGAAGAAATTCCATTTCGTGACCCATAACAAAGTTGAAATTTCAGTCTTTGGGTGCCGCAACGAGATGATTGGTATTTTAATGTATGGAACATAATTTGTGGGACTAGAGAATACGACAATTTAAAGTCGGTGTGCGCCTGTAAAACACTTTTACTTTCTGAAAATAAATTAGTACTGCTTTGCTTTTAAAATTATTGCAAATTTACGTGTATCATTTATATATATATCGGATAAAAATGTCAGCCATTTAATGAGCCTTTTCTGAAAATAACTCTTAAACCCTTTACGTCATTACTTATTAAGTTTGCGTAAAAGCTTATTTATTTGTGTATGAACTTGACCCACGCAATAGTTGATGCATTTCAAAAAAAAAAGAAGATTTTATATACAAAGAATTACGTCAACGAAGGGATTTAGGTAAAATTTAAAGGAAATAGTAAAAGGAAAAACATGGAAATTTTGTTTCGATACTCAACATCATAACAAAAATTAGAAAGAGAAAATGTAAAATACGGATGCACTGTACTGTCCGTCCGTGAAAGCTGCGCCTGGCACTCGCGAAAAGTTCCACTTGGAAAAGGGAAGATGGGTTGTGTGAGTAATAACTTTTCGAAAATTTTTATTTAAAACTTGCATTTGCTATATCCTTTTAACATATTCAACTAAACTTTGAAATTAGCATCGCTCCACGTTGTTTGATACGGCTCAAAATGTTTTTTTTATTATTCTTCTCCTTATTGTTATTTTACCTAACACCCCTATTTTGGTAAGATCAGATAAGACCTGACGCATGCGTAAATGCGCGAGAGGTTTTACCTTAGAAGATCAGACAGTACCTGGTCTCCCCTATTTTTTAAAGCTTACACTATAGGCTAAATGCAGTTAGCAACCATTACACTAAACATTTAATGGTTATTCACTACGTTCAATCTGCTGTTTGTTGTTGTTGCACCTGCAAGCTGAATATAGTACACAGGTAAGTGGAAAATGATCAGTTTTCGTCTTGACATGATCAATTAAATATATTTCTGTCTATTAAAAAAAAAATGCGAAACCGTTACGTTTCACTTTTGGAGTTCAATTTTTGGATTAGATGAGGCATATTTTCAACTCATTGTCACTTATATATGAGGAAAAAAAAAAGAAAAACCTCTCATTCAGTATGATTTTTTCTGTCTGCAAACTACCACTATAATGATTTTACTTCTAAAAGAGCCTTCCGAATAAAATATTTAAAATTTTATAACTTTTAGAATGTGAAAATATACTTTAAACATTAAACTCGATATTACTTAACACCTGTATTGTGAAGCCAAATAAAGGCATCGTCAATCCATTTGTTGAAACACATATGTTTCGCAGCAGTAAATTTTGTATAAAATGATTACTTGACGTAATATATTTTCATTTACAGCAGGAAAGTTAAGATACTTTTAAATTCAGAGCTCCCTGTCAATTTAAAAAAACTTTTAGTCCTAATTGACATCTAAACCATAATAAAACTTATGATCATCAAAATTTTCACCACACAAGCGGCTTTTCAGATACGTTTTAGGTTAGCTAATCTTGAAGAAATGACGATGCAATGTGAATCGATATGAGCTAGTAATTATGTTCGAATAAAATAAACTGGACTAGCACGAAGTTTGATTTTTGTCTCTTTCATCAAGCACTGACAAACATCGGTATCATTTTTTGACCAATATTCATGAGTGAGTCATGTACTTAAAACCAGACTATTTCGCTATTATTTCCAAACGTTATTTCCTCCTTTCTTTTCAAATCAGAACTAGAGGGAATAGTTTGTAAGTGCAAAAACAATTATTTAAAATGGTATACTGAACACGAGAATTTTTGGGGAAAATAGTTCATTAAAGGATAATTTCAGATAGTGTTCAATAAAATAATCTTTATGATTTGTAAAAAACAAAAGAACTACAAGACATATTAAAGCAACTGGGTCAAAAAGGGAAAAATTTTCTAACAAAATTATTACGAAAAATCAGAGATTCAGCCGAAGAAGAAGTAATGAAATGAAAAAATATAGTTTAGTTTGCAAACATTGTTTACTACAGTTCAATTTACTTTCAATCAGAAATTGTATTTAAGCGAAAATTAGTGAGCTATGATTAGAAATATTGTATTTCGTAGATCCATTCCAAATAGATCTCACTCGTACTTACCCATATGTTGGAACATAAACTCACTCACATAATTATAATTTTTATAGTAATAATAAAATAACATAATCTTGGTAAAATAAAACTAAGGGAAATGGTTGTTTAGTAAAAAGAAAGACATTTATGGGCGTTTCTGTGTAAACTTGTAATTAGCTGTCCGAACGGAGTATTATAAAAATAATAAAGTGTAAATTGTAATTCTCTTTTAATTCAAATAAAGCATAAATACTTTGCAACCCAATTCTATTTGGGGCGATAACAATTAATTTGAGTTTTTTCTAGAAATTATCTAAGTCCTAAAAATACAGAGACCTGGCTGTCCCAATCCTATAGTCTAACACTTCTTACTAAAATTAAAAAAAAAACCTATTAGCACTACATAAAGTTGGCAATTAATATCTAAAAAAAAATAATGCAACTATATTTTTTATGGAATAAAGTCTAGTTACACATTTCTGAAACTTAACATTGTCATATAATTGCTGTCCGGGTTTTCCCAACAGTCCCCTGCTAAAAATCTGTTACTCTTGCAAATGTTTTTGGCATGAAGTTAACGTAATCAGTGTGAATTTCCCGAAACTTCTGAGAACGGTGTTGGAACGCCACTTAGTTTAGTTTCAGAGCCACATTTGTGATGAAAGTGTGCATTTTGGTCGTTGCGAAAACAGTCCTTTGGTGATTTTGTAAATGTTAATTAGTTTATTTATGAAACATGATTTAATATGTCCATGATTTGTGTCGAAACTTATGGGTGGTTTCGTAATTAATTATGTTCCAATTATTTTGCAAATATTACGCAACTAAGTGAAAATAAATAGTCCCCTGGCGACATTCCCTCGCCTACAAATACGGAGGAGACTTGTCCCCTGTCATGATTTATCAGAAAAACACAAATTTCAATTTGCCCTCTTTTGGACTAAAGGGCCATTCCATGAAAACTTAAGCCACAAGGAGAAAAAAGTTTTCTCTTAAAAATGAAATTTTTACTGGTAGATATTGAAGAAAAATGTTCAAAGTGTAGGGCATTTTACTTAAAACTAGTTGAAACTCCGTTTTTGTATATTAATAAGACTTTACAGAAAGGTAAAAATGGCTGTTGAAAAAATTGTTCGAACACTTACATTTTAGGCAGCTATCTCAATTGTAAGTTCATACCAGTTTTGAAATTTTACATTATTTTCATGTGTCTATATTATTTGTATGGTGCTGAGTGCGATTTATTATTTCCTGTAACTTTATTTTGTACTTTAATTTAGACACCCAATAATCAATTTTTGGATGTCCCGTTCCGTCACGGAAACATATATTTTTTAGTTGCATTTCGAAACTATCAACATTTATTAAGTATCAATGTATATCGTCAGTGACTGCTATGTGACAAATATGTAACACCACCACAACTTCAAATAGCCTATAAATATAACGCTAGAAATAGCTTTTGATAATTTTCCCGTTCCGTCACAGCTTCTTTGGAAACATTCTAAATCTAAATGTACTGCGCAGATTCTTTTTGTCAGAATTCAGTCGTAATTTACCATTTTACCACCTTAATTGATTCATTAAAATACAGTACGCACCTGATTAGCTACTGGAGGTACATCAGAAAGTGTTTGAAAGAAGCTCAGTAATAAAAGAATCATAGAAAAAGGAAAAACATATATGGCAAAGCAAGAAAGTAGTAGGAAATATGCAACAATGACAAATTGGAATGAAGACACACCTGATCATTCTACACCTCAAAATGAAGCAAAAGTTATAAAAGAAGATATTGGATACGAATTCCCAAAAAAGTTCTGAAAATTGTGCGATCACAGAATTGATCACTTAAAAATAATCCTTAAAAATAAATTAGGAAAGTGATGCACCACGAAATAGCAATGATTTAATTTTCACTTTATATTCTAAGGACTGTAAACTCCAGTGAGAAAAAGACACCCTGACCTTAAAAAATGATGCGTGATAATTATTTTGAGGAGTTTCAAAATGTAGTTTAGCCAACATACTGGAACTTAGTACTAATCCTCAAGTGAATGAAGTCATGCGATTTTCAATATTTTATCGTGTGAAGAGGACGCTGCTAGCTCTTCTCTTAAGTTACTAGCTTTACTGATTAATATGAGTCATTCATCTGCATTTTCAGGTTGTTATGACGCAATTATGTTCATTGCTCTTGAAGAAAAGTTTCAAAATTCAACTGACATGGAACTTGACCTTGTGGTCGAGGTCAACTGCAATGTTAATGGTACCGATGACTATCGGAAAAGATTTATAGGGCATGATGTATTAGAAGGCACATAATAGTATGACCAAAACCGTATCATTTTGCAAGTGTGTCAGAATTGTGTCTAAATCAATATATTTAAAAGTGTGTTTAAAACAAGATGAAAAACAACAAAAAACGGCGATACTCGTAAAAAATTGCGACGTGTTCTGCCAACACCCATTGCATGTACTTTTTTAAAAGTTGTATCTCCTTTATAAATGTTATTTAAAGGAGTATATCTTTAATAATGCATTTTAACTTGGATTTTAAGACAACTAAAAGTCATAAAATCACTTTCAGCTGCATTGAAATGACGTCTGCGTTCAGTTCGGCTATTGTCTATTCCAGACTGATGAGTTCATAATAATTATAAAACTGCAGTCTCCGGATGACATAACTTGGCTATCGGTATATTTTGTGTTATTTTTATTCATTTATATGGGTGATTCTACGATCAATGAGTTTCTTGTGTCCCCAAAGAAATAATAATCTGTTTAATTTCACGCTCATTATATCAATAGTCGCCGCTATATTTATGATTGTAGTGGTAAGGGCCAGACGAAATTCCAACTTTTGGGGGTTTTATCGATACCAGGGAAAAATGGGTTACCAGGGGAGTGACACTATTGGCGGAACTCTGGTTTGATTTACTATTGTATCACTTATTTTTCGGTGTAAAATCAAAGTGTGGACTCATTTCTATAAGACCTGTATTCAAAAAAAACAATTTCGCATTGTAATACAATAAAAAAATCAATCTTGAAAACACGACATATAATTTCGTACTTGTCCCGTTTCGTCACACCAATAACTTGCAATAACTCTAAAACTGTTAAATTATTTTTCATTCGCTGCATGCACATTTCTTACCTGATATATAGTTATTTATTAATTATTACTGCTAGTGTTGATGAGAACACTTATTTAGTTTCGTTGAACTTTTTAGTTTTCTTAACTCGGAAAAAAATTCCATTTCGTACGAGTCCCATTCCGTCACATGCATTTCGTTGCATATTTTTCAACAATTAACTTTAAAATTACTGAATTTTAGTATTCGACATTATATGTACTACAATTCATTTTAGTTGTATTTATATAAGCAAACATACCGACAAAAAGCTCCGAATGTCCCGTTCCGTCACATGGAATGGCCCTACAGTAATAGATTTATTTCCTGAGCAATATTATTATAATTATACGAACATTAAAAAAAAACATGCCCGGACAAATTCCGTATGGAAAATTAAGAGTTTACAGAGAATCGCCCTTATATTTAAAAAAATACAGCGAAACTCTATTTTTCTAAACAATATATTTAAGTGTAAATTAGTTAAATACAACTATGCAGCAAAAAGTTTATCATGAAACAATTTTCAAATACCTTCAATTCAGATCTCACACAAAACAAATCGACAAGCAAAATATTTAAGAACAGGTAAGTTTTAATAATTGTTCATCAGAAGCTTGATTCTTTTATTGGGTTGTTCGGAAAGTCATTTCGTTTTTTCCCGAGAAAGGATTTAATTTTTTTTTTTTGCACCCAACTTCACATTTAAGATGTATAATTTTTATAGGCTTTGAGAGCTCATATAGCAATGCTTGTGTGTGAAAAATTCCAACTAATTATACGCAGCAGTTTTGGGTTGGTGCCCTTTTAAATATGAAGAGCGATAAGCAGCATCTTCGACATATCTTGCTGTTTTACTACAGAAAGAGTTAAAATGCTGTTCAAGCCAGAAAGAAATTGACCGATGTGTATGGAGAAGGTGTGTTGACAGTACGCCAGTGCTAGAACTGGTTCGCTAAATTTCGATCCGGCAATTTTGATGCCGAAGATGCACCACGTTCGGGAAGGCCGGTTAAAGCTGATAAAGATGCGATAAAGGCATTGGTTGATGTGAACCGGCGAATAACAACACGTGAGATCGGATTGAGGTTAAATTTATCAAATTCAACAGTTTATGACCACTTGATAGGCCTGGGATTATCTTCGAAGCTCGATGTATGAGTTCCCCATGTTCTCACAGAGAAATCTGTGTCGCCACATTGACGTCTGCGATTCGCTTCTTAAACGTCACGAAAATGATCCGTTTTTGAAGCGCATCATTACTGGGGACGAAAAATGGGTTAAGGCTTGGTTTCCTAGAATCGTCGCCGAAGCCCGGCATAACACAACGATTAATTCGGAAGTCTACTATCATCAGCTGGACAAACTGAGTGATGCACTTCAACAGAAAAGGTTAGAACTATTCAACAGGAAAGGTGTAATGTTTCATCAAGACAACGTGAGATTTCACACAAGTTTGGTCACCGGTCATAAGCTTTTACAGCTTGAATGGGATACAATGCCGACGCCACCATATTCTCCAGACCTGGCACCATCGGATTATTATTTGTTCGGTCACTCTAAAATTTTTTAGACGGTATAACCTTCACCTCTAATGAGGAGGTCAAAAACCACCTCGATCGGTTTATTTCCAGCAAAGACCAAAAATTTTATGAGCGTGGAATTATGCTACTATCAGAAAGATTGTAAGGTGTTGGACCAGAAAAGCCAATATATAATTTAATAAAGTATTTGTTTATTATTCGAAAACAGTCTTTAATTTCCACGAAAAAATAAAAAATGAAATTACTTTTCGAACAACCCAATAGTTTCACAATTTAGCCAAAGGTATTTTCAGTTTATTTATAGTTTCATTTCCGTGTTTCACCAGCTCTTTTTCGATCCTTTCTATTACAGATGCTTTTAAAACTTCTATTGTTACATTCAGTACATATTTCACAAGCTTGTTAAATACTGGTGTAAATCCTTTCAAATCTTCAACTTTACATTTACCAAACTCGATTATGCGAAGTGAGTCAATAGATATTGAGCCATTCCCAACACCAAACTCGATCTTCACTTTTATTTCACTCAAACGGATTTTAGCTTCTCCTAAAAATAATAATGAATTTTTTATACAGTAAAGAAAATTATTCATTATTCATGTCATAATAATCATATACCTTTATACCAATTAACGTCGAGACTTGAGCATCGTTTAACATGAGCTTCTGTATGGTTGTTGTTTGTTCAATTCAAGCAAAATAAGTCATATTTCGGCCTTGTGACTATGTTCGACGTATAGTGCGGCACTGGTTTGTTGAGATATGATTTTGGCAATGTTTATCCATTTTTGGGGTAATAGGGTGGGACAATTGGTGCTGAACAGAGTTGGATGACTTTCGCAATAGTTTTGCAAAAGTATTCCAGCTCAAATCCGCACCAATAATTCGTTCCTTGGTCACTGAGTTTCCCAAACAGAGATTAACTTTGTCAAGTTCAAATCTCAACTAATCAAAACCGAACTATAATAATGCTCAAGTCCAGAAGCGGTTTTATTTTGAGTTATAAAGATAAGCTGGAAAACCCACACAAATTCGAAGAAAGTATTGTAGTAAAATTAGTTTACTCTTAAGAGAATTGTAGGGTAAAAGAACAGAATATTGGGTTCCTCTTGTTTCTGTCTTAAAACCAAAATGATTAAGAAAAAACTGAATGTAATAATCTAGCGTAAAATGAATTTCAGTAATAGGGGATTAAGATTATTTCAACTTAAAAGCTTATACCGAAAATTATAGCTATGAACTTGAATTTAAAAAAAAAAAATGCGGAAAAGGTAGGTCGAAGTTGGATGGTATTAATTATAGGGTACCATAAAAGCAACATTGGAAAACAACTGTTTGCATTTCACGAATCATTTATTTTCACTATAAATTTTTCATATCGAAAAAATAAAAATACTTTTTTTTTCAAAGAAGAAGCCTGATATTGGAACATTTACTTTGTAGTGCTTTGACGCTATCTTGCATTAATGTCAGCTTTCTGTTTCAAATTTCCAATCTTTTTCTTCATCTGAATTTAAGACACTTGTTTTTCATCTGAAGGAAAAAAAAAAAACATCTGATATATTTTTGATGATGATTTCTCTTAACACTTTCTTCTTTTTGTTGTCTTTTTCTCAGAAGTGGATGGTGAATGTAAAAATCCTTTTCGTGACTTTCTGAAGCCCCTTTCGCTTAGTGGCAACTTAATGTTTCAAAGACAAAACTTTTTTTTTATCTTCGTTTGACTTTTAGCCAGCTCCCTTTTTTGTGACGATGAAGATATCATTCTTTGTTGAACCAGCTTTAGAACTTCAGCCTAAGCATAAGAAATAGATGATACAAGACTCACACTTGCTTTATTAGCAAATTTACATGATAGTAGCTCTCGAGACTTCAATTTGACAAATTCCAGCATTTTCCAAAATTTCGCCTGAAGTTTGAGACATTATGCTATATAAACAATACTGAAATTATTTAGATTTAATTACTTTATTGACATCAAATATTTCAAATAATTACAAACACTGTCAGACGAAAGCATATTTAAGCCAAACATTACCAATATTTCAATTTTATTTAATAAAAATAAGTAAGTTATGTAATAAGTAAAAAGTTAGATATTAATTTAATGCTATACAAACCTATCAACCAGTGGCGTACATAGCGCCCTGCAGCCCCTGCGGTGTGGGGGGAGGGCAAGAGGTTTGAGGGCGCACGATTCAGAAAAATAGCACTATGAATTACATGGGAAAAATATTTCTTACGTTTTAATAGGGGGTGGGGGCGCACTCGCAAATCTTGCGGGGGAGTGCACCTAGGTCTATGTACGCTACTGCTATCAACTATATATGGATAGATTTTTATTATTCATTTTAAATTTTAATATAAAAACGCTGTCAGTACCGGATTGGCGTGCTTTGCAGTACCTGAATGCTCTACAAAGAATGATCTACAATGGACTACTTACACGAGTTCGGATATACTTATATGAGTTTTTGTTTAATGGAAAAACCTTTCCACTCCATAGTACACTCATGTCCATAAATTAAGGATAATGCAAGTTCAACCAAATAAAGAGTCAGAAGCAAAACAAATACTTGTAAAGCCTATTTATTTAACAAAAGATAAGTATCAAAAAAGATTCTATATGTTTGATATTATCAAATAAAATTGCAATTTTTACTCCCTGGAGCAAGTTGCAAAAAATATCATTTTCATAAAAATCAGTGTTACGCGGTTATTATGAAAGCTAATACATAGTGTGCCTTCCAAACGACGAAATACTGTCTGTGCGACGCTTAGGCATAGGCATGCTCAGAATCAAGTTTTCAATCTGTACTAGGGGGACATTACACTACTCAACAATCAATGCTCTCTGAAGCTCCGATAGACATGTAGGAGGTGGTTGACGGGCTGCAACTTACTGGCCAAGCATATTCCACCCACACGTGCTCTATCGGATTCAAGTCTGGTGAGAATGCTGGCCAGTCCATACGGGTGATATCCTCCGATTCAAGGCGTTCGTTCACGATGTTCGCACTGTGCGGACGGGCGTTATCATCCATAAACACAAATTCTGCGCCCATGGAACACCGAAATAAGCGTACATGTTAATTCAGAATGACGTCCCGATCGATTTGGCCTGTCATGACTCCAGTTTGAACATGCAGCTGTGTCCTAGAACTCACGGTAATTTCTCCCCAAACGAGCAATCCTGCACCACCATAACGGTGTCGTTCAACGATGTTTCCTTGGTGGTAACGAGTACCTGGGTCTCTCAAAAGGAAAATCCGCTGAGAATCTGATTGCAAACTGAACCTAGACTCGTCAGAAAACATCACACAGGCCACTGTTACGGTGTCCATAATGCATGCTCTCTACTCCAGGCTAAGCGAAGGCGACAGTGACTTACAGTAAGTGGGACACATCTGACAGTCCAATCTTCCCTAACCGTCTGTAGACTGTCTGCTTTGAAATTGTCGTCCGAGAGGCCCTACTCTGAAACTTCCTGGAACTTCCAGTGACGTCGATTACTCCCTCACGACAAGCAAGAACAGTCGAAAAAATAGTCGCTTGTCAAATTTTGTGCTACTCTGAAAGCCCTAATGTGCCCAAGGGCCCTACTCTGAAACTTCCTGGAACTTCCAGTGACGTCTATTACTCCCTCACGACAAGCAAGAATAGCCGAAAAAGTAGTCGTTTGTCAAATTTTGTACTACTCTGAAAGCCCTAATGTGCCCAAGCGAGAATTTACTCTCCTTCTACCGCGTATCGAGAAGGAAAAACGATTTGACCAATCAAATGACAGTATTTTTAGTATATCTCATTTGCGTTACATCAACATTCGCGCGTGCATTTTGCTTTAACTTTCTGGTTTAGCTTAGCCTCCGAAATAGATGGCAAAAAGATTCGAGAGCCAAATATTAAAAGCATTCGGGCAGATTAAAGTGTTGTGTTTCAGGAATTTAAAAATATTAGAATTTTAAATCGCAATTAGTACATCTTTTCAACACATACGAGCAAACAAGCGTAAGCGAAGTAAAGTGTCGAAATACTTTACACGAATTCATTTCAATGTATCAAATGCTTCGACTAAACATGAAAAAATTTATAAATACTTTGAAAAAATAATACTAATATTTAAAAATATTTGTTAAATTAAATCATTTAACTTCATGACTTTGTTTTCAGCGATATTTTGACTTTATGGAAATAATAGTTTTAAATTCAGGCTTTAAGTAAAAGTCTCCTTTTTGCGTTACATTTTTGTTTTCGCAATAATAGTTGTATTTTCAGTCCTTAAATGCTAAGTAAAGAAAAATCACATGTCTGGGCAGGGCAAAAAAGGCCTTAAATCCATCTAAAGTTTTTAAAATGGAGAAATTTCATATCGTACTATGACAAGATAAAAAATAAATTAAAAAATACTCTTTCGAAAACTTGAAATCCAAAATATTTTACTACTTCATTATATTGTTTTTATTAGGTGGGGGGGGGGGCAGCACATAAAGCTCGAGCTCAGTGTCCTACAAAGTCGTGCCCTGTGTCTAGGTATCACTTTTTCAAAACGTGTATTTAAAACGTTTGTTGTTTGAGAGGGGTAAAAATTACTGCATGTGCTGAGCTTTTTGCAATGATTTTGATAGACTCAATTTTGCTTTTCACGATATTTTGACCTTTTCGCAATAAGATATATACAGGGTGAGTTCGATCGAATCTGCCATACGAAAAGGGGTGATAGAAGAGCCCAAGTGAAGTATAGAACCACCCATTAGCGGTGTCAATTCGTAACCGTAACCGAGTTATGGTATATTTAAGGAAAATTCACAAAAAAACAAAATTCTGAGAAAAAGACCGATTTCTGAAGTTCCTGTTGGGTCTACGCACAAAATTTGCACATATTTCGAAAGAACAGAAAAAATCCTTTAAAATGACATCTTTTTTATCAAGATAGTCGCACTTTATAGCGAGTTACAAGCTTTCAAACACTGGAAACACTCAAAAATGAAATTTCATCAAACTTTTCAGTCAAAAATTTCAGAAACAACCGTATGAGCTACAACCGATCAAATCTACTAAAAACTGGCCCATTTCACTAGCTTTCAGATGATACAACAGAAAATCATATTGGGCTTTAAGTTCAGTAGATATTCTGACTTTTGTTTGTAACAGTATGAAAATCGCCCTTCGTCAAAATAGGGAAACCAGCGAAGATTCATAATTTTATGTTCTAAATTTTATATTTCATGTAAATGTACTGTTTCCTTTATTCAAGAAAAGGAAAGTTTTAAAGCTAAATATTAAATTGTAACACTTTATTGAGTTAACAATCACAACAGAAGACCACAACACGAAGAAACAATGGAAGCATTACTTTAACGCGCTTTTCACAAAGAAAAATTCAAAGTAAATGAGTTACACTAACATCTATGAGTCTATTTACATGTAAGCAATCTTCAAAATTTCCCAGAGCTACTGAAATTATCATCCCCCACACCAGATAGAAGCCCTTGGCCTTTTACGAGCGGAAACTACCGTCGCTCTCAATGAAATTTCATTTTCACTTTTGCTACCGCTCTATCAAGCTAAATGCGCAAATCCTACCAACTGGTTGCATCCGAGCAGTAAATTGCTTGTTTCAAGAGTCCCCAAACAAAGAAGTTCACTGGCGTCAGGTTTGGTGATTTAGGTGACCAAGGAATGGGACCCAAATGACCAATCCCTTGCTGATTGTTCTGTCAGAAAGTCTCGAACTGCATTTGAAGAATGTGCAGAAATACCACTGTGTTGGAAAATTATTTTCGCTCTCTCCCAAACAGAAGTAACATAAAGTAAATCAGGCAAGCACTGATTCCAGAACCTCTAAATATTCTATTCCTGTCAGGTTACATTGAAACTCTATCAACCGATCGCCGATTACGCCAGACCTTTAAGCTAAATCACATTTGAAACCACGAGTCTCGGATTAGTATCGCAACAGTGTATCAATTTAAGTTCCCCTAAGGAAACAATCTTCACACAAATAAACCTTCAATACATGGAATATATTCAAATTTGTCACTAACATATGCTACTTTCGCACTCAATCGGATATGCAAATTTCTTCTAACCATTTCACATAAGAGCATTGGTTTAGCAACCCAGATCTCCAAAACGAGTAAAAATTTTGCAGATGTCTACTAGGCTGAGACATTCAACTACATCATTTCCTAAAAAAAAACTGGACAGGTGAGTCGATGTTAACTCGAAGTTGCACGATACATGTACATTTCTGTGGCATCAGTATTTTTAACAAAATTCATTTTCAACCTTATTTAAACTTATCATTCCAAAAGCGATTCAGCTTAAAGGTTTGACTTGGCGTAATCGGCGATCGGTTGATAGAGTTTCAATGTAACCTGACAGGAATAGAATATTTAGAGATTCTGGAATCAGTGCTTGCCTGATTTACTTTATGTTACTTCTGTTTGGGAGAGAGCGGAAATAATTTTCCAACACAGTGGTATTTCTGCACATTCTTCAAATGCAGTTCGAGACTTTCTGACAGAACAATCAACAAGGGATTGGTCATTTGGGTCCCATTCCTTGGTCACCTAGATCACCAAACCTGACGCCAGTGAACTTCTTTGTTTGGGGACTCTTGAAACAAGCAATTTACTGCTCAGATGCAACCAGTTGGTAGGATTTGCGCATTTGGCTTGATGGAGCGGTAGCAAAAGTGAAAATGAAATTTCATTGAGAGCGACGGTAGTTTCCGCTCGTAAAAGGCCAAGGGCTTCTATCTGGTGTGGGGGATGATAATTTCAGTAGCTCTGGGAAATTTTGAAGATTGCTTACATGTAAATAGACTCATAGATGTTAGTGTAACTCATTTACTTTGAATTTTTCTTTGTGAAAAGCGCGTTAAAGTAATGCTTCCATTGTTTCTTCGTGTTGTGGTCTTCTGTTGTGATTGTTAACTCAATAAAGTGTTACAATTTAATATTTAGCTTTAAAACTTTCCTTTTCTTGAATAAAGGAAACAGTACATTACATGAAATATAAAATTTAGAACATAAAATTATGAATCTTCGCTGGTTTCCCTATTTTGACGAAGGGCGATTTTCATACTGTTACAAACAAAAGCCAGAATATCTGCTGAACTTAAAGCCCAATGTGATTTTCTGTTGTATCATCTGAAAGCTAGTGAAATGGGCCAGTTTTTAGTAGATTTGATCGGTTGTAGCTCATACGGTTGTTTCTGAAATTTTTGACTGAAAAGTTTGATGAAATTTCATTTTTGAGTGTTTCCAGTGTTTGAAAGCTTGTAACTCACTCTGAAGTGCGACTATCTTGATGAAAAACATGTCATTTTAAAGGATTTTTTCTGCTCTTTCGAAATATGTGCTTATTTTGTGCGTAGACCCAACAGGAACTTCAGAAATTTGTCTTTTTCTCAGAATTTTGTTTTTTTGCGAATTTTCCTTAAATATACCATAACTCGGTTACGGTTACGAATTGACACCGCTAATGGGTGGTTCTATACTCCACTTGGGCTCTTCTATCACCCCTTTTCGTATGGCAGATTCGATCGAACTCACCCTGTATATTCACTCTCTAAATATTAAGTCCCTGTTTTTGGGGCAATGCATAAGAGGAAAATGGAGATCCTAAATCACATGTCTGCGGATCTTTTTTCCAAAATGCATTTAAAACACTTTATGTTTGAGAATTGAAAGAAACAAATTCATGTTTTATGCTTTTGCTATCATTTTAAGACTTGAAAAACGATGATTCAATTATTCTGTGAGGAAAAATTAAACTTAAATACGATACGATAAAAACGAAATGCTCCCCCCCCCCCCTTCCCCTGGTAGAAAATAGAATTTGAGTAAAGAGCTCATTTTATTAAAGGAAATGTATCCCTCCCCCTTGGGTTTTATCGACACCCTGATTAAGTAAATATATAAATTCAAGTTTTGGGCATACCTTAAAGTAATTTCAATTTGCAAAATTTTGGCCAATTTCTCAGTAAAATAAGATGATTATAGATAATCGGCAAAGTTGCAGAGTTCCAATTACTGCCGATAAATGGATGCCTCTCCAAATTCAAACTCAAAATAAAGAAAAAATCTTGACTCTCAATTTAAAAACATACTAAACCACATTTTCAGAACTTATAAACATTATGGCACACTCCGCGTTGAGAAAAAATGGAATAAACAAACAGCTTCTCACTGCCGAGGAAGGCATCTCACGTCTTCTTACCCTGTCGTAAACTTCTCGGCGCGATTCTAGATACCTTAAATTAGAAGTGGCTTTGAGATTAGCGATTATTCGTGTCTCACGAGATGTGACGTCACGGGGCACAAAAAACCCGTATTCTCGGTATCGACTATATTGACGATACAATGAGAGTAGGGCCCCAAGCGAGAATTTTCTCTCCTTCTACCATGTATCGAGAAGGAAAAACCGATTGACCAATCAAACGACAGTATATCTCACTCGCGTTACATCAACTTTCGCGAGTGCATTTTGTTTTAACTTTCTGCCCCCCCCCCCACACACACACAGTTACTTCCTGGAACTTCCAGTGACGTCTATTACTCCCTCACGACAAGCAAGAACCGCCGAAAAAGTAGTCGCTTGTCAAATTTTGTGCTACTCTGAAAGCCCTGATGTGCCCAAACGAGAATTTTCTCTCCTTCTACCGCGTATCAAGAAGGAAAAACGATTGACCAATCAAATGACAGTATATCTCACTCGCATTACATCAACATTTGCGCGTGCATTTTGCTTTAACTTTCTGGTTTAGCTTAGCCTCCGAAATAGATGGCAAAAGGATTCGAGGGCCAAATATTAAAAGTATTCGGGCAGATTAAGATGTTGTGTTTCAGGAATTTAAAAATATTAGAATTTTAAATCGCAATTAGTACATCTTTTCAACACATACGAGCATACAAGCGTAAGCGAAGTAAAGTTTCGAAATACATTATACAAATTCATCTCAATGTATCAAATGCTTCGACTAAACATGAAAAAATTTGCAATGAGTTACCGTCCATAAGCCAGGGCTGAGGCAGAACTGTAGCAAATGCACCCACAGCTCGATCATATAGCATCCTAAGACTTAGGATGCTATAGGGATTCTTTGTCTTAGGATGCTTTGTCTTAGATGATGATATTAGGATGCTTTGTCTTAGGATGCTATATGATCGAGCTGTGGGTGCATTTGCTACAGTTCTGCCTCAGCCCTGGCTTATGGGCGGTAACTCATTGCACATTACCCAGCTTTAGCCTTCAAATTTCGAGTTGAGCCGCACCATAGTTTGCGGACGCTCGCTGGTAAGATAAATTCATTTTATCTACCAGTTTGTTGGCTATCTTAGCTACAATAAGAGGATTTTTGCCTCCGGCTCGATCATTGGCTATTCCTAACTGAGGAGCCCATAATAAGGGCGAAACTGCAGTCTTAGGATGCTATATGATCGAGCTGTGGGTGCATTTGCTACATGAAAAAATTTATAAATACTTGAAAAAAATAATACTAATATTTAAAAATATTTTTTAAATTAAATCATTTAACTTCATGACTTTGTTTTCAGCGATATTTTGACTTTATCGCAATAATAGTTTAAAATTCAGGCTTTAAGTTAAGTCCCCTTTTTGCGTTACTCATTATTTGTTTTCGCAATAATAGTTGTATTTTCAGTCTTCAAATGCTAAGTAAAGAAAAATCACATGTCAGGGAAGGGCAAGATTAAGGCATAGGTATATGGGGCCCAGGCCCAGGGCACCAACGTTTGGGGGGGGGGCTTAAATCCATCTAAAGTTTTTAAAATGGAGAAATTTCATATCGCACTATGACAAGATAAAAAATAAATTTAAAAATACTCTTTCGAAAACTTGAAATCCAAAATATTTTACTACTTCATTATATTGTTTTTATTTGGGGGTGGGGGCGCACATAAAGCTGGTGCTCAATGTCCTATAAAGTCGAGATGTGACGTCACGGGGCACAAAAAAGCCCGTATTCTCGGTATCAACTATATTGACGATACAATGAGAGTAGGGCCCCAGTACCTGAAGAGAGCTGACGAGATAGGTCTGATGCTGTGCTCCATTTGCATCTTTTGGCAGAAACTGCCAAATACCGGTCCTCATTCAGTGTTGTCACTCGAGGACAATCTCTGCTCTAACGTCTACTCACGTCACCATAGTCTTAGAAGCGTTGTCAAAGCCTGGACATGGCACTCTAGGCGATTCCAAGTTCCTCAGAAACCTCCTGCTTAGTGCGCCCACATTTCTGGCGGCTGCTAATTCTACCGCGTAAAAAGTCATCAAAATGCTTCCTTTCGGTCATTACTACGTTGCCAGAGCACCTAAAGGCTTGGAAAAAGCATGTGAACACTTTTACTTTATTGCCAGCATTCCTTATATATCACTCTCGTCATTGTGACGCACAATTGGCGTCATCCGGTTGCTTCATGTAATTTGCATAGTATTCGTAAAGATGTGTGTAGCCATTTTACGGTTGATTTATTCATTTTAGAGTTCGATTCTCTGGTGATTCTGAATTATCCTTAATTTATGGACATAAGTGTACTAAAATCTCGTTGTTTTTTAATGCACTTAGAATAAGATAAAAGCAATTAATTGTTCAGGTTTTTTTTTTCTTTTGCTTTATTTATTTGTTTTGAGCATTAAGTGTGGGGTTTATCAATGGATTTGTTTACATGATTCAGAATTCTAAGTATATTTTTTTAATTTTCATTATATATTTTAAATTATTTATCATTTTTTGATACTTTTGCATTAAATCTGTCTTCGCCTTGTCATATGTTTTGAGAACCTTTTTTTATTTTCATTTTTTTTTTACTCAATAACTTTGTTAGACCTTGCATATTTACAAAACAAAAAAAAAAAGGAAACAAAACGCTAAAGATTTTTTGAACAAAAAATGTTCTGGTTTTTAAAAGCCCCTTTTGATATTCTGGAAAGTTCTTACAAACGAAAATAGTAGACACATTTTTTCTTAAAATTACAAGCCGGAAAAGCTCTCAAGAACTGCTGTGTTTTTTTCTACAAGTACTTCACTAATTGATCGCTCTACGTGAAAAGTAATTGTCGTTAAGTTAATTATAATTTTACTAGTAATTATAATCATTACTTTTTACCTTTTAGCCAAACGCCACCACACTTAACTTGATGCTTGCCTTCATACTTTATATTTTTCAATCCTATACCTAAACTTCCATGCATATTCTCTTCTTGATCTGTAGTAATACAAATATCCCCATGCCTATAAATGCTTGAAATTCCGGTGACTTTTCCTTTACTAACTTTTAAACTGTCATCTTTAACATCAAAATAGAAGGGATCAAATTTTTCGAATCGCTGCGAATGTTTGAAGTTTTCAAGCATTACGTCACACAATTCATTGAAGTTTTGAGCATCGTTTCCTGAAAAACAATTTAAACTGGTATTATTATTATTAAGATTTTTAAGTTTAAAATGAGAAAATACTCTAATTTCAATATTCTCTTACCCTCTTCTGCCATTTTCGTCGATTTGCAAACTATTAAAATAATTTCCAACTACTGATGATATCTACCAGAATTCTATACTTGATTTTAAGTATTAGCACTGTAAAATACACGAGGAAAATGTTATTTCTCTGCGCATATACTTAAAACAAAACACAAATGCAAAATTTAAGCACATATTTTATTTAATTATATAAAAAATTTAACATTATAAAGATTATAATCGATCAACATGTGTCTGGCAGCACGTGGATTCAGGAACAATGGTTTGAAAGGGTCATAAGTTTTGAAGCAAGATGCTTCATAATTTAAGTACGTTGGGGTCCAGCGGACCGATCCCAGTTCACTGGACCAGCAGTTGAGAATCCCCTTTTTAACATATTAAAGCAACTATACAGTAGGGTGGATCGAAAAAAAATCGATTTTTTGTATTGGAATCGCGTTACCCATCAAAAGTTGTAGATTCGTATCCTAAATGGGTGGAAAATAATAAAAAAAATCTAAGTTGACATCTTAAGTTCGTGCATAAGGCTGAAAGTTTGAAAAAATATACTAAAAATTGAAACTTTCAAAATATAATTATTTTTTTTAATTTTTGGTAATGCAAAAGCCATAAATTGTTAGTATATAGAGTAGAGTTTCAGCTTAAAAAAATATTTTATAGCTTTTACATAAGATCTTTAGTTTGCGCATATGCCTAAAATTGGGCCTTATAATTTTAGCTCAATTTATGGCGCTCGCGCGAACTAAAGATCTAATGTAAAAGCTATAAAATATTTTTTAGGTTGAAACTATGCTACATAGTACTAACAATTCATGGCTGTTTCAATATAAAAAAAAAAATATTATATTTTTCAGTTTTTAGCATATTTTTTCAAACTTTCAGCCTCAGAATTTTGAACTGAAGATGTCAATTTAGAATTTTTTTATTATTTTTCCCCTGTTAAGGATACCAATCTGCAACTTTTGAGGGGTAACACGAGGGTAACAAGATCTCGAAATAAAAGAATCTATTTTTTTTCGACCCATCCTACTATACAGGACCTGTTAGGACTTTTTGTTTTCAAACGATTTTTGCAACCTGCTTAAAAATTTGAATATGTTTTCATAATCGTTTTTTGCTTACTACTTCTTGAAAATAATTGATAAGATAAGCAAAAAAACATTATGAGTAAATTCATTGAGTAAAACTACATCTAATCCATACTTACTTGCAGCAACGCTGACTTACAAACAATATGGGGGGGGGGGGGTGCGATGTCATCGGGAGTTTCGCAGTATGGACGTTTCCGTAAGGAGGGGGGCAGGAGTCTTCCCCCTGAGATATTTTTAATTTTTGTACTTTAAAATGCTATTTTGCATATTTCTGGTGTATATAACTTATACAAACCAGCAATATATGATTGGCGTTTTCTGTGTCAAAGAATCTAAAACCTAGCAGTAATTTCGGGTAGAAGCGGTGCATCGGCGTAATCGCCGTACCCCGAAAAATGTGTGTTAAAAACATTTAAAATGCTCAGAAGCGCGGCATTTAAAACCGATTATTAACCCAACCGTGGTTTAATAGGGTAATAAATACCCCATTAAAAAAAGGATTTACCATACACGTATGTCCCTATTCAATAACTTTTACAGAAAGAAAATCAAGAATAAAAGGAAATCCTGCGTTAAACTCGTTTCCAATTTCTGGAAAAAATCGGGAACATTTTCCCCCGTCCTTTTGAAAGTAAACTCTTAACAATAAGAAAATGTGCTTTATAATTATTCTTACGATTCAGAAAGAATCGCATTGACATTTTTGAATAAAAATAATCGCTTTTGCAATTTTTGTAATTGCTCGTTTCTGCGAGTACGATTTCTGTTATGTGTTGGTTTTAATCTGAACCAACATCAATAAAATACTGGTTTTCATTGTTTGCTTCCCCACATTCATTTTAAGGTTTAATTTTACATTCTTCTTTTTTAAAGCGAACTCCTGAACTATACGAAAAATGGAATAAGGAATTTGGTTTTTCCTGCACTTTTCGAACGGCCGTTTACTGTGATTAAAGCTCTTAATTTGTGTACATTTAATATATAACTGTATCAGAATGTCTCTCAATATCTATTTCTTTATTGCTTAGGGAACAGTTATGATAAAATCGAAGTGATAAGAGTCGATCGTAAAGGCCGCACTTCAATACCTTGTCGTCGTTTTTTTCTAAATTACTGTATGGGCGATTCTACGGTCAAAGACTTTTTGCGTCCCCAAAGAAAAGTACTCCAATATCAATTTTGCTTGCATGGTTTTGACTCATAAAAGATAAAGTCTTTAGTCAAACTTTGCCAACTGCTCATACGCGAAAGAGAGCAATGTATAACTTTAAAACTTTCATAGACAAATAAATTTGGCAACTTGTAAAAAAAAAAAAATCCAGTTGAATACCATAAAAACTTTAAAAGATATTTACAACCTAATGAGCACTTTTTCACTCATTCAAAAACAGAGGCAGTGAATTGTTAAGGGTCATTCACAAATAATCTGTTTTTATCACGAATCACATTGAACGATTGCAGGCATGTGCTTCCAATTTGCGAACTATTCCCTATTATGTAATACACTGCCAACTCGTTCATTTCAATCCATGGACTGCAGTTTCGGGCTTATTATGCCCTCATCAGCATGGAATACGAAAGTAAACGAGTTGGATTCAAAGTCCTAAACCTGCCCCGGGTACGGGGCAGGTTTACGCCGTTTACCGCCATTACGATACAGCCATTGTTTCACCATTACGTTTCGCCGCCATTACGATACAGACTTTAACATTTTTTTTTTTTTTTTTTTGACGTTTAAATATTCAAACATTGGAAAAACTGAATGCACAAACTTAAACGTTATTAACTGCTTTATAAAACCATAACGTTAAAAATTTCCTGAAATGAAACATAAAAAATCCGCGTACGTTCCCCGGTCTACCCTACTATCGTGAGGGAAACGTTTATATTCAGTAGAGGAGATAATCAAGATAGAAGCTTTCAAATCTAAATGCATCACATTCACTGACATACCACATGCATTCTTATCTTTTATACTTTTCAATTTTAGTTGCTGATTTCAATCACGGTTTGTTGCAGAATGGGTAGAATACAATTTTGAAAATATACTGACCTTTATGCTGTATTTTGCTCCATGTTCAATTGACATTTCTCGAGAAGTACTTTAAACAGCTCTGAAATACGTCACCTGGCGTATAAACAAACAAGCGAGATGAAAGTGGTTTATCGCAGTCACTTGAGTTTTTTGCATAAGAGATATACTGATAAGATTTTTATCTAGTAATAAATCGGAAACCACATTTCATGGCTAGAAAAAAAATATATTTCAACTTGTCAACATATAGAGCGAATAAATTCTGCATAAGGAACCGTAAAACTCTTGATGCAAAATATTCTTAGCATTTAGGATTATTACTAGGGCGATTCTCTGTAAACTCGTCATTTTTCACCCGAATTCTGTCCGGGCACGGTTTTTGAAATGTTGGTATAATTATAATACTATTGCTCAGAAAATGAATCTATTACTTTGGTTTGAAAGAGGTCCGATTGAAGTTTGTGTTTTTCTGATAAATCATGATAGGGGGTAAGTCCCCCGCCTAGTATAACTAGGCAGGGGACTGTGCCAGGTGACTGTGTTTTTGCTCTTTGTTGCGTAATATCTGCAAAACTATTGGAACATAATTAGTTACGAGACTACCTATAAATTTAGGCACAAATCGTGGACATAATAACTAATATGTTTTATAATTAAATTAATTGACATTAATAAAATCACTTCCCAGAGGACTGTTTTCGCAACGACCCTGATACATACTTTCATCACAAATGTGGCTCTCAAACTAAGCAAAGTAGCGTTTCAACACCGTTCTCGGCTATTTCGGCAAATTCACACTGATTACTTTCAACTTCATGGCAAAAAGAACTTGCAAAAGTTATAGATTTTTCGCATTACAGCTTTAAATTTGTTGCATGGGACTGTTTGAAAAAACTCCGGACAGAATTGACATGGCAATTTTAAGTTTTAGAAATACGTAATTATACCTTATTTCATAAGAAAAATATAGCTTCATTATTCTATTTTTAGATATTAATTGCCAAATCTATGTAGTGTTAATAGGTTTTTTGAAATACTATCTTTAACAGTCAGACTGTGATGCGGTGGCCCCGGGTTCGAGTCCCGGCTGGGGCATGGGCGTACTTTCTCTCTCTCATGTCAATGTCCTTTCTGTGTGTGTGAAAGTGAGTTATGAATGAATGCCTACCCTATGAACGGGTCCTTATGGCATGTGTGTTGAGCATAAAATCGGTCTTCCATCTAAAATGGTGCTCTTAAAAACGGAAGCCGTATCATTACCCCATCCTTCATGGACCTGGTCTAGCTCTGCTGACCAACGGGGGCATGTAACAACAATATGGGATTGGGACAGCCAGGGGACTGTGTTTTTGGCGCTTAGATAATTTCTAGAAAAAAAATTTAAATTGTTAGCACTCCAAATACAATTGGGCCACAAAGTATTAATGCTTTACTTGTATTAAGAGCGATCATTATTTTATTACACTTTATTATTTTTAAAATACTCAGTCCGGACAGCCAATTACCAGTTTACAGAGAATCGCCCACTAATATGTTTTTTTGATTAGTAAATGGGTGGTGAAGGACTATTCCTAAATATCTTTGCAAGGGCGGATTCAGCTTCCGGCTAAAGAGGGGTTCATTTTCGGAAAGGGGGGTGATCAAAGTGCAGTTTTTGGGCAAAAATGGGTGGTTTGGCAATTTCTTCGTAATATAAGTCCCAAAAATGCAAATTTTTTGTTATATTTGGTCGGTTAAAGGGGGGTGGCATGACCCCTATGCCCCCCCCCCCCCTCTGGATCCGCGCCTGTATCTTTGTATCATGAATCACAGCATATGAATACTGAAAGGTTCACAAACTAGTATTACGGATTTTGGAGCAATTCCTTACGTTTCATTGCCTCGATAATTGGAAAAACTCTACGCTCTACTTGTACTAAAAGGATTGTTAATATCAATTTACCGGAAGAACAAGGACAGAAACATGCATAATGTTGAGGACGATTTAAGGTTGCATTTGGTCAAGCTGGAACAAAGCATTGATGAATTTCGTAAATAAAAACAAACTCAGCGTATCAACTTATTATTTATTGAAAGCATTTTATTTGAAATCTGATTAATAAGAACTTTGTAATAAAACATCCATTGCAATATTTATTTATTTATTTTGTTTTTGATTAATGTTCCTATTTAGAGTAGTTAAACGTTTTGAAAAAAGGATCAGAACAACTGACATAATGTACGAATTATATCTTCATCAGAAACGTCCTATGGAAAGCATCATATGATGTGACCGGAAACAATAAATATCGGAAATATGATGTGACCGTGAACATAATCGACTGAAAGCCTCTTGACGTCATCCTCTATGCCATAAAAGGAATTCATTCTACGCAGAGAATAATGGGAAGGAGGGAGAAATACAAAATCGCAAGCAAAATCACTTCCTTTCTTACAACGTGTCACAAAATTCAAATCGCTTCCGTATTTATCACAACATGGAAGCGAGTTAAAATACTCATACTTTTCTCAGCCAGATTTTTTTTAATCCATAATTTGGTGATTAAACTACATGTTTGTAGCAATTTTACGTTTTTATTATGCGCGTTCGAAACAGCCATTTTATTATTTAAATCATTTATTTGTCTAATTTCATTTATTCGTTTGTATTTTTCAGTTTCTCTTTTAAATCGTGTATTTCCATGTTAACCATTTAACTGCCGCTGGCTTATATATACGCCCGGCTCTACCGATGCGTTTCCTGCCGCTGGCGTATATTTACGCCTGTCGGAAGTACGATCCCCTGCATCGCACTTCTATAAAGAAAACTGCTCAAACAGCCTTTTAAAGCCGTAAAATGACTTTGACAATAATTGAAACCGATTTTCATATTTCAGAGAAGAGGGGTAGGGTATTGGTAAAGCGTAAGTTTCTGATAGGGTGAGTCATGCAGTTTCATGTAGCTGTGGTTTTTGCTTCTGTTTCGGTTTGAGTAAGGTGTGCTTTATTTATTTTTTTGGTTCCGTTTTCGTTTATTATGCGAAAAAGAAGATCTTTTTACAAAAATGTCTGACAGTGATGAGAGTGATTTTGATGACTATTTTCCGTCATCTTCAGGATCATAAGTCGAAATATGATAATACGTTCGATGAAGAGGATTCTGATTGCGACTATTCTCTGAAAGACGCCCGACATAGGACACGACTGGATATGAAAAATTTTAAAATGCATCGAGAAAATGTAGTTTGCTCAAAAGCAAAAATTCTTCCTTAAACCCGTTATCAATGCAGTGAATGTGATGTTGGTTTATGTGTTCAACATTGTTTTAGGAAATTTCACATAGCGGATAAGTTTTAACATCTGCTTTATTACACTGCTATTCTAAACATTTCAATTTTGAATTTTGGCTCTTTTCTTTCACATTTTCTTTTTTCTGTGAAAGTAAAAAGGTTTTATGTCGTAAAATACACCTCTTTTTTTTCCTCCAATACACCGCATAACTAGGCACGCCTGTCTAAAAAACGGTGGCACTGGGGAGCGCGTCTCGTCAGTTTTCCTCGGCAGGTAAGGGATTAATCATTTAATATGCTCTTAAAAACAAATGAAGGTCCAATATTCATCATTCTTAAGTTTTTTTCCTAATTTTATATTTTTTTAATAATTTAGTTTTTTCCTTCGGGAGTCATTAACTCGCGAGAGCTCGCGCGAGGTCGAAAACGATCCCAGCTGTTTTTGTTCTCATTTCATGGAATTTCATAGCCAGATAGGGAAACCATCTTTTTGGTAGCTGCAATTGTGTCCTTGACTGATGGGCGGGTGTGGTTGAAATTTTCTCAACCCCTTTTCATTCTTGTAAACAGGGAGTGTTGTAAGAGATATTTTCGACCCCGCGCGAGCGCTTGTGGGAGAAACAACGGCGCGAGTTCTCGCGAGTTAAGGTAATCTTGGCAATAAAAAAGGAAAAATTATCTAAAGTATCGACTCGTCGTGATATCGGTTCAATGATGTGTATCCATATGTCTAATTGACGGAAAATTAGCAAAACGAAAGCTCATAAAATCATGCTGAAAATGGAAAAAAAAACTAGCTATTTTACCCAAGAACGGGCCTTCACAGAAATCACAGTTGCATTCGTCAATATCGCTGTCACCAAACATAACCGAAACCTTTCAAAAAGTCTCAATGTTGAAATCGGGTCCGTCGCCAAACGATCCTTTCATTTAAACCAGTCTCGTAAAATAGACCTCTCTAAAGAACTGATATCTTAAAACAAACCCTTCATAGACGGCAAAGAAAAATAGGCAAGTATTAAAAATGTAAACCTTTTTAGAAAATTTTTAGAATGGCAGAATTTTGCACAAAACTTTAAAATAGCAAAATGTTACAAATTTTACACTGCTATCCTTACAAAAGAGGTTTTAACAAACTTAGTTCTATTCTATTCTAGAAGTCAATAGACTTCGACACACATGAGGACTGCGTACTATGCGTCTTGCCTCCACAGACAGTACAATACAGATTTTATTGAAGGAAAGAATTTACAGCACAGAGAAGGAAATTACACCCAGGGCAAAGGCGGGAATCGAACCCGCGCCTCTTGAGATTACAAACTGACGGGCAGACCCATTGCGCCGTTGAGGCCCCAACAAACTTAGTTATATCACATTTTTACCCGAACCTAATGGAAAAAGCTTCCTCATCTTCACTTAAGAATAGGTTTATATACAGGCTACAATGTGAATCGAGATTGATGTGTATCATATTTGCGGGCGCGTTGACTATTGAATCCAGAACAAGGGAGTGATTAATAAAATTCTGAAGAACAATTTTCTGAACTTTATATTGTGCGAAGTGAGAGTATTTAAATGACTAAATCGTAATAACATCGAATCTTCATGGCCTCTGTGGTCGAGTGGACTGAGCGATGGCTTCGTATACTCGAGGAGTGGATTCAACTTCCACTCTCTCTAGATGTGCTTTCCATTCTTTGTGTTGTAAGTTCTTTTAGACTAGAAGAGTAAATTTGTAGCAATAAATAAAAATGATATTACTATACGTAACGAGGGCGAAGTGCTAGCACGTAGCCCTCTTCAAAAATCTTGAATAGCAGTTCTGAATGCAAATACAAACTAAAACATATGGGTGCATAAACTAACACAGTAACAATTAGACACAAGGACACAAAAGGAAGCTAGATGAATCAGTAGCACCGGATAATTTACTATTCACTATACAACCAATACTACCAATAATATTTACAATATCTAACCAGCTTCACATACATTAGAGGACTGCTAACATGGCGCTTTGTCTCCATAAAAATCACGGAAAAGACTTACATCACAGTAGGAAGGAAATTATATAAGAAGAGAGACCGAGAGTTGAACCCTTCAACTCGATCATGCTCGCAGGCAACCTCCGGAGCAGGTGCTTTTTACCTCTCTGCCCCCCCCCGCCCGATATTTTATGAATGAACATCTGAAATGAATTAATCCGTTAAAAGATTGGTTTTTACGAGTACTGAGAAATACTTTATTAATACAAAAAAATCGGAATTATTTTGTTTTATTAATTTTAGTAATATAAAACCGTAAAATGTTTTGTATTATATAATTATTTTTAAATATAAAAGGCAGTTAAATTAATCTGCTACTTGTTAACTCTGACCGTTCTACATACATTATAGTTGTCTAGCTAATTTCGGTTTTAATTTTGCCTGAAATAGCCCTGTGTGCTTTGGAATGTTCTTA
>JAXGGA010011204.1:0-43389 GCA_038373865.1 Uloborus plumipes
CTTAACTATCTTTTTTCAATGTTAACTTACATGTGTCCAGTTGTGAATCCCTTTATTTATGGATTTTTCAGAAAAGATTATAGAAATGCGTACAAGAACTTTTCGAAAGTTTTGACCCGAAAACTTTGTGGACTGCCAGGGCCCAGTTTGGGGTCAAAATGTCGCGACCGAAATGTCGCGGGCCAAAATGTCGCCGAGCCAAAATGTCGCGGGCTAAAATGTCGCGGGCCAAAATGTCGCGGCCAAAATGTCGCCGTGCCAAAATGTCGCGGACAAAAATGTCGCCGGTCCAAAATGTCGCCGAGCCAAAATGTCGCGGGCTAAAATGTCGCGGGCAAAAATGTCGCCGGTCCAAAATGTCGCGGGCCAAAATGTCGCAGTCCAAAATGTCGCCGGTCCAAAATGTCGCCGAGCCAAAATGTCGCGGGCTAAAATGTCGCGGGCCAAAATGTCGCCGGTCCAAAATGTCGCCGCGCAAAATGTCGCGGGCCAAAATGTCGCCGAGCCAAAATGTCGCGGGCTAAAATGTCGCGGGCAAAAATGTCGCCGGTCCAAAATGTCGCCGAGCCAAAATGTCGCGGGCTAAAATGTCGCGGGCCAAAATGTCGCCGGTCCAAAATGTCGCGGGCTAAAATGTCGCGGGCCAAAATGTCGCCGGTCCAAAATGTCGCCTGCCCAAAATGTCGCGGGCCAAAATGTCGCGTGGTCAAAATGTCGCCGGTCAAAAATGTCGCCGGGCCAGAATGTCGCCGGTCAAAAATGTCGCCGGTCAAAATGTCGCCGGTCTAAAATGTCGCCGGTCCAAAATGTCGCCGGTCCAGAATGTCGCCGGTCAAAAATGTCGCCGGTCCAGAATGTCGCCGGTCAAAAATGTCGCCGGTCCAAAATAACGCCGGTCCAAAATATATCCGTTCCAAAATGACGTAAGTGTATAGTACAGATTGAATGTTTCCAGTAATTCACAAATTCAATGCAGCTTAATTATGTAGCTCAATTTTACTAATAAGCTTGTCACGATATGATAAATACACCTGTTTAGTAACTTTTTTTAAACGTAGCAGTTTAGAAAATTAGCTTAAGTTATTAACAAAAATGTAACTAAATTGATTTCTTCTAAAGCTTAAATTATTTCAGTACCAAAATAATGCCATAGTTTTTTCAGGGCTGTACTTAGGGCCCAGGGACGCTAAATTTCTTCCTTTTTTAATACGCTTTTACTAGTTTCACAAGTAGGTTTTTTTGTTTGTTCGTTTGTATGTATGTAACTCTGAGTCAAAAATAAAATTCACGTTCTTTACAAACGTATAAAAGTAATATGTTTAATACCATTATTATTACTAAAGGCTAAACTATATTGCATGTTGATGTATAATAAGTGCATTTGACATTAGTTCTGAGTTGGGCATCGATCGTCCACAAAATGCATATTATAAGTGCATGTAAACTTAGCGGATATTCAACAGTTTTCAAAATCTTCTTTTGAATTTGATTTACTCTAAAAGCGTATTTTTTAGTTTTTTTAAACTATATTTAGGATTATTTCTTTTTTTTTCACACAAAGAAATTAAACAAATAAATTTGCTGTAAAGGCATTTTTTTTTTTTTGCAAAAACGGAATACCGTTTAATCACCGCGTAGCCGGCAATTTTCTTATAGAACATTTTCTTTAAGAGTTGTTTGGGGACGTTTGAAATCAAATTAGTTCATGGAATTATTGCTTTCTTTGTAACAACTGAGTGGTGGAAGGGGAGGTGAAATGTCAAGAGAAAAAATGGTATTATATTCAACTCCACATTTAAATACTGATTGTAACGAAGGTACAGAACCATGTCTGAGCTGATTAACGCCAGAAATGAATAAGCATCTCTCCCTTTAAGACCATTCTACAAACAAAATTTTGTCTGAATACTTGCATTACTTCTTGATATACATCACTCACAAATAATGAAAAATAAAAAGTTCAATTGCTCTGCTTCCTCGATGATGTGGCGTATCTTCTGAAGGCTTCCTATGGGCCAATTTTTATTTTATTTCGTCTGAACCTTCTTCAGACATTAATCACGCTATGCTGAAAACGTTCCATTACATTCTTGCATGTAAAAACTTGGAAGAACTAGCGGCAAAAACCAATCAGCACTGAATCACATATTGGTTGGTACATGTATGTACCAAATTTCATTCTAATTCACGCACTAAGTTTTGTGGTAGAGTCGCCCCCAAAAAATGGGTCACGCAGATACACACACATTTTCCCTTAAAAAAAATAAACGATAAAATTGAATTCCTCACACGTCAGAAAGTGTAAATTCTTCCAAATTGACAATTTTTCACTGATCCAATACTTTCTTTTACACATTTTATGAAGAAGAAAATAAAAAGACCTCTATTATTTAAATAATATAGACTTGCTTTCGATCATGTAAGAAATTTTAACAGAAACCAAGTTTCAAACATTGTATATCTGTCTTATTCATTTCACTGTTCTTCAACTTCTTTTTTAACACACAAATTTTCCTTTCGATATCAATTAAACTTGGCTTGGGCTGCTAATCTGCCGATGCCGGCCTCTTCCCCTAAGAAAAAAAGAGATAAATAAATTGGATCCTACATATTTGCTACAAAATTGACCTTTTTTTGCTCTTTTATACTTGCAATTAAAAAGCAAATTTATTGCTTTTATCGCTTAAGCCGCGCAATATAAAATCAGTAAACGAGCAGCTACTATCTAAAGGACCGCATACACAATTTGTTCATCATCTATAAATTGAGATAAAATCATAAAACACAATCAAAAAATGCAACAAGAAGTTCTGTCAAGAACTAAACGAGCCTACTTTCCCGTACATCGACATCGGCATTCTAGCATCTGATCATTATTCTCCTGATCATCTGAGACTAAACATTATGTCAAACATACCTTTTTAGCACTTAAAGCTGATTTCTAAAAGCAAAATATACCCCTCTCATCAGATGAAATAGAGACATAAAAAGTAAATAAATGAATAAATGAAGTTTTGTCGCACCTTTTAAAGAATGTAACTGTTACAGTTCTTCCGCAGAAAAATTCCTCAATCGTTTTCAAAAAAAAAAAAAAAAAAATTAAAAGTACAAAGTACATCAAAACACATTTTATCAAAGAAAGGAAAAAAAACTCGTCCGTCGATAAAATGTCTCGATTTTCACTTTTAAACCGTTGCCAGTTGTTAAATATAAATAAAGAATAAAATGCCCTCGTGAATGAAACACTTTTGTTACAAAAAAAATCGTCTGCCAAAAAAAAAAATAATAGTAATAAATACAATAACACAAATGAATAAATAAACAAAAAATCGTCTGCACAGTCAGTCATTTTTTTCTGAGCCTGCAGTTCCGCCATGTTTGTGGAGTCGGAGTCGGAATCAGAGTCCTCACAGAAGATTATTCAGAAAAGTACTTTACAAACACTATTTATCAAAACCATTTTTTTTACAAAGTTAGTTTGAAGGAAATCCGACTTTAAGTTCCAGGATCAACATTCAACTTAAATTCCCCGTAGGCGCTAATGTTAAATTTTTTCTGAACGGTTCAATATTGAACGAAAAATGGTTCAAACCAAAAAGCGAAATAAGGGAATGAACCTCTCCGAGATCTTTCAAACAAAAAAAAGTTTATTCCATTCGGATGGTTCACTCAGAAGTTATTAGGTGGGGAAAGGTTGCTTGAACGGTTCAATGTTGAACGAAAAAATGTTCAAATTGAAAATTTAAATACTGTAATGAAGTATCCTTGCTGAGATCCTTCGAACAAAAAAAAAAGTTTATTTAAATCGGACTGTTCACTCAAAAATTATTAGGGGTGACAGCTTGCTTGAGCGGTTCAATGTTGAACGAAAAATTGTTCAATTCGGAAATGTAAATACGGGAATGAAGTATCCTTGATAAAATCTTTCGAACAAAAAAAAGTTTGTTGAAATCGGACTGTTCACTCAAAAGTTAGCATCGCGGGACAGGTTGTTTGAACGGTTCAAAGTTGAACCAAAAATTGTTCAAATCGAAAAATCAAATATGGGAATGAGTTGTACTCGCCGAAATCTTTCCAACAAAAAAAAGTTTGTTCAAATCGGAATGTTCATTCAAAAGTTATTAGGGGGGAAAGGTTGCTTGAACGGTTCAATGTTGAACTAAAATTGTTCAACTGGAAAAATCAAATATGGGAATGAGTTGTAATCGCTGAGATCTATCCAACAAAAAAAAGTTTGTTCAAATCGGAATGTTCATTCAAAAGTTATTAGGGGGGAAAGGTTGCTTGAACGGTTCAATGTTGAACAAAAAATTGTTCAAATCGAAAATGTAGATACAGGAATGAAGTATCCTTGAAAAGATCTTTCGAATAAAAAAAAGTTTGTTCCAATCGGACTGTTCACTCAAAAGTTAGCATCGCGGGACAGGTTGTTTGAACGGCTCAAAGTTGAACTAAAAATTGTTCAAATCGAAAAATCAAATATGGGAATGAGCTGTACTCGCCGAGATCTTTCCAACAAAAAAAAGTTTGTCCAAATCGGAATATTCATTCAAAAGTTATTAGGGGGGGACAGACAGACCGACCGACAGACCGACCGACACACAAATTCCCCATCTCAATACCCTACTTTCAAATTTTTAATTTTTTGATATTCATTTCACCTTTTTATTTTTTTAACTTGGCGATATTTTTTGGGCTTGGCGATATTTTTTGGACTTGGCGATATTTTTTGGGCTTGGCGATATTTTTTGGACTTGGCGATATTTTTTGGGCTTGGCGATATTTTTTGGACTTGGCGATATTTTTTGGGCTTGGCGATATTTTTTGGACTTGGCGATATTTTTTGGACTTGGCGATATTTTTTGGGCTTGGCGATATTTTTTTAACTTGGCGATATTTTTTGGACTTGGCGATATTTTTTTTTAACTTGGCGATATTTTTTGGGCTTGGCGATATTTTTTGGGCTTGGCGATATTTTTTGGACTTGGCGATATTTTTTGGGCTTGGCGATATTTTTTGGACTTGGCGATATTTTTTGGACTTGGCGATATTTTTTGGACTTGGCGATATTTTTTAGGCTTGGCGATATTTTTTGGACTCGGCGATATTTTTTGGGCTTGGCGATATTTTTTTAACTTGGCGATATTTTTTGGACTTGGCGATATTTTTTTTTAACTTGGCGATATTTTTTGGGCTTGGCGATATTTTTTGGACTTGGCGATATTTTTTGGGTTTGGCGATATTTTTGGACTTGGCGATATTTTTTGGACTTGGCGATATTTTTTGGACTTGGCGATATTTTTTGGACTTGGCGATATTTTTTGGACTTGGCGATATTTTTTAGGCTTGGCGATATTTTTTGGGCTCGTTTAAGTTGGACTGTTCACTCAAAAGTTATTAGGGGTGAGAGCTTGTTTGAACGGTTCAATGTTGAACGAAAAATTGTTCAAATCGAAAATGTAGATACGGGAATGAAGTATCCTTGAAAAGATCTTTCGAACAAAAAAAAGTTTGTTCAAATCGGACTGTTCATTCAAAAGTTAGTATCGCGGGACCGGTTGTTTGAACGGCTCAAAGTTGTACCAAAAATTGTTCAAATCAAAAAATCATCAAAACACATTTTATCAAAGAAAGGAAAAAAAACTCGTCCGTCGATAAAATGTCTCGATTTTCACTTTTAAACCGTTGCCAGTTGTTAAATATAAATAAAGAATAAAATGCCCTCGTGAATGAAACACTTTTGTTACAAAAAAAATCGTCTGCCAAAAAAAAAAAAAATAATAGTAATAAATACAATAACACAAATGAATAAATAAACAAAAAATCGTCTGCACAGTCAGTCATTTTTTTCTGAGCCTGCAGTTCCGCCATGTTTGTGGAGTCGGAGTCGGAATCAGAGTCCTCACAGAAGATTATTCAGAAAAGTACTTTACAAACATTATTTATCAAAACCATTTTTTTTACAAAGTTAGTTTGAAGGAAATCCGACTTTAAGTTCCAGGATCAACATTCAACTTAAATTCCCCGTAGGCGCTAATGTTAAATTTTTTCTGAACGGTTCAATATTGAACGAAAAATGGTTCAAACCAAAAAGCGAAATAAGGGAATGAACCTCTCCGAGATCTTTCAAACAAAAAAAAGTTTATTCCATTCGGATGGTTCACTCAGAAGTTATTAGGTGGGGAAAGGTTGCTTGAACGGTTCAATGTTGAACGAAAAAATGTTCAAATTGAAAATTTAAATACTGTAATGAAGTATCCTTGCTGAGATCCTTCGAACAAAAAAAAAAGTTTATTTAAATCGGACTGTTCACTCAAAAATTATTAGGGGTGACAGCTTGCTTGAGCGGTTCAATGTTGAACGAAAAATTGTTCAATTCGGAAATGTAAATACGGGAATGAAGTATCCTTGATAAAATCTTTCGAACAAAAAAAAGTTTGTTGAAATCGGACTGTTCACTCAAAAGTTAGCATCGCGGGACAGGTTGTTTGAACGGTTCAAAGTTGAACCAAAAATTGTTCAAATCGAAAAATCAAATATGGGAATGAGTTGTACTCGCCGAAATCTTTCCAACAAAAAAAAGTTTGTTCAAATCGGAATGTTCATTCAAAAGTTATTAGGGGGGAAAGGTTGCTTGAACGGTTCAATGTTGAACTAAAATTGTTCAACTGGAAAAATCAAATATGGGAATGAGTTGTAATCGCTGAGATCTATCCAACAAAAAAAAGTTTGTTCAAATCGGAATGTTCATTCAAAAGTTATTAGGGGGGAAAGGTTGCTTGAACGGTTCAATGTTGAACAAAAAATTGTTCAAATCGAAAATGTAGATACAGGAATGAAGTATCCTTGAAAAGATCTTTCGAATAAAAAAAAGTTTGTTCCAATCGGACTGTTCACTCAAAAGTTAGCATCGCGGGACAGGTTGTTTGAACGGCTCAAAGTTGAACTAAAAATTGTTCAAATCGAAAAATCAAATATGGGAATGAGCTGTACTCGCCGAGATCTTTCCAACAAAAAAAAGTTTGTCCAAATCGGAATATTCATTCAAAAGTTATTAGGGGGGGACAGACAGACCGACCGACACACAAACTCCCCATCTCAATACCCTACTTTCAAATTTTTAATTTTTCGATATTCATTTTACCTTTTTATTTTTTTAACTTGGCGATATTTTTTGGGCTTGGCGATATTTTTTGGACTTGGCGATATTTTTTGGGCTTGGCGATATTTTTTGGACTTGGCGATATTTTTTGGGCTTGGCGATATTTTTTGGACTTGGCGATATTTTTTGGGCTTGGCGATATTTTTTGGACTTGGCGATATTTTTTGGACTTGGCGATATTTTTTGGGCTTTGCGATATTTTTTTAACTTGGCGATATTTTTTGGACTTGGCGATATTTTTTTTTAACTTGGCGATATTTTTTGGGCTTGGCGATATTTTTTGGGCTTGGCGATATTTTTTGGACTTGGCGATATTTTTTGGGCTTGGCGATATTTTTTGGACTTGGCGATATTTTTTGGACTTGGCGATATTTTTTGGACTTGGCGATATTTTTTAGGCTTGGCGATATTTTTTGGACTTGGCGATATTTTTTGGGCTTGGCGATATTTTTTTAACTTGGCGATATTTTTTGGACTTGGCGATATTTTTTTTTAACTTGGCGATATTTTTTGGGCTTGGCGATATTTTTTGGACTTGGCGATATTTTTTGGGTTTGGCGATATTTTTGGACTTGGCGATATTTTTTGGACTTGGCGATATTTTTTGGACTTGGCGATATTTTTTGGACTTGGCGATATTTTTTGGACTTGGCGATATTTTTGGCTGGCGATATTTTTGGGCTCGTTTAAGTTGGACTGTTCACTCAAAAGTTATTAGGGGTGAGAGCTTGTTTGAACGGTTCAATGTTGAACGAAAAATTGTTCAAATCGAAAATGTAGATACGGGAATGAAGTATCCTTGAAAAGATCTTTCGAACAAAAAAAAGTTTGTTCAAATCGGACTGTTCATTCAAAAGTTAGTATCGCGGGACCGGTTGTTTGAACGGCTCAAAGTTGTACCAAAAATTGTTCAAATCAAAAAATCAAATATGGGAATGAGCTGTACTCGCCGAGATCTTTCCAACAAAAAAAAGTTCGTCCAAATCGGAATGTTCATTCAAAAGTTATTAGGGGGGGACAGACAGACCGACAGACCGACAGACCGACCGACCGACAGACCGACACACAAATTCCCCATCTCAATACCCTACTTTCAAATTTTTAATTTTTCGATATTTATTTCATTTTTTTGTTTCTTTTTGACTTTTTTTTACTTGGCGATATTTTTTGAACTTGGCGATATTTTTTGGACTTGGCGACATTTTTTAGATGCATTAAGCCAATTTTAATGCTTTTTTCGTCTCTTTTATTTTTAACGGGAAAGTAGGCTAAAAAGTAAGGTCGTGTTTTATTATCTACACCTTGGAATGAAACTATCAAAACAACAGAAGTACAGACATTTAAAAAATACTCCTTCGTAAATTTTTCAACACTGAAGTCTAAAACACATTTTTTGGCCATCTTTGAGTACGAACCTCAGCAGCACCAGAACGTTCAAATTTGGTGCAAAAATGGTGTTATTGGTCAAATAACGGTGCTAAGTGTCACTTGAACGTTATATTCGACGTGCAAAAACAGTAATATTATCACGGTGTCATTTCAGTGCTTAAAGAACGTGATATTTGACGTGCAAAAACAGTAATATTATCACGGTGTCATTTCAGTGCTTAAGGAACGTGATATTTGACGTGCAAAAACAGTAATATTATCACGGTGTCATTTCAGTGCTTAAGGAACGTGATATTTGACGTGTAAAAACAGTAATATTATCACGGTGTCATTTCAGTGCTTAAGGAACGTGATATTTGACGTGCAAAAACAGTAATATTATCCAGGGCTGCGGAGTCGGAGTCGAAGAGTCGGAGTCGGACTGATTTTGGACTAAAGGAGTCGGAGTCGGAGTTGCTGAAAAACATGTCGACTCCGACTCCGACTCCAACCACCTTCGATTTCGATGAAATTTTATGGTGGTGAAAACATGTCTTTGAAACTAACAGATACAAATTTTCAGCGTCCAATATCCAAATCCTAAGCATCTAGGATCATTAAAAAGGGCTTCAAAATGGCGGGTTTGCTTTGTGAAACGAATTGCTATGTATGGGCTTATGCAAGATAATAAAAAATATTTGCAGCAAAAATGCATTGTGTTAAAATAAAATCTGGCCATTTAACAAGAAAAGGATTAGTTTTGTACGGAGTCAAATGACAAGAGCGGCACTTGTCATTTGCTCTGGAGAAAATGAACTTTTTGGGAGGTCACAGTGATCTCCGAGAATTGAGGTAAATGTGGTGAAATTACCTGCGAGAATTCATGACCAAATTAAACTTTTCGAGAGGTCACAATGACCTCCCATGACCTCCAACTGGGATACCCCAGCTTGCTCCCCCCCCCCTAAAGTGAGTCCTGGCTACGACCATGAATAAAAATGAAACTTTTAAAAATGGACTTAATATTTCAACCTTTGTTTAGGGTTTTTCCCTCTTCACATTTGGGTAAAAAAATAAATAATTTCAAAAAAAGTAGGAGTCGGGAGTCGGAGTCGAAAGTTTTAAAATCCCGGAGTCGGAGTCGGAGTCGACCATTTTTCCTCCGACTCTGCAGCCCTGATATTATCACGGTGTCATTTCAGTGCTTAAGGAGGTGCTTAATTTCTCAGAATTGAGGTCGTGAATTGCTGCTTTTTAGAAAGGGAAGAGGAATAATACCTGCAGAAACTTTAAGTTTTATCCTAAACAACTCTTTCTCCCAAGATCCTAATCAGATTTGCATGCATTTCAGTAAAAAAGCATTGCATTCATACTAATAAAATGATATGATTTACGCCCTTAGTCTTTCATAGATGGCGCCTCCTGCAAAAAAAATTTCCATTTAAAGTATTATTTTTCTCCCTCGATGAGATCAAGTAGCGTATAGTGGTTAGCGTGTCCGGCTGGAATCGCAAGGGACCCGCGTTCGAATCCCGCGGAATGAATATATTAAATTCAAAGTAATTAAACAATCAATAGTTAAATTAAATAAATTAATTAAATAATTAAAACCAAGATGGCGACGATCATGGATCAAAAATGACGTCACGGTTAAAACACGTCACGGCCACCGGATAGTGGGGTATACGTAGTATACTTTTTCAGCTGGGGAGCACTGAAAACAAACGTATTTCCAGAACCTAAATATAACCTATCATTCCACGTTCAAAACTGGGACAAAAAAAGGTGGTCAACACCAGATTTCGACGTGTCATATTACCATCGATCGATGAGACACATAGACGTTGACAACACGTGCTGCGAGAACGTGTTTTGAACGTGCCGGCTGGTGCGCTCTGTACGTGTTGCAGAACGTGTTTTGAACGCCTTTGTGCTGCTTGGGAAAGGAGTGGGGGACTATTTGCATTAATTTCTAACGTTCAGTAATGCTTCTTGATATTAAATCTGAAAAATTAAGTTGAGTTGTATGCAAAATTATAACTTTTAGAAACACAGAATAAACACCTGGTGGCAGATTTTGATTACAAAAGTCTAGTTTGTCAGAAAAAGAATTCAAGTTTTTCTGAGAAATGACAAATAGCTAGATGTTTTCTTTTCGGACCTCAAACGTCGTGGAGTTCCTCTTTCAGATTGGCAGCCTGCCAACGTCTCGCGTCCTGGTTCTCCACCAACACCGACCTGCTCACCCGCCCCTACAGCACATGGTGGCGCAGTTTGCAAAAGGACAGGACATGCTGGCGAAAGAGCACATACACACACCTGTCGCAATTCGTCATAGCGAAAAGGATAATTTGAATTCGAGATGTCGAAAAGTAATTTGTGTGTGTGAGAGTGTTTTAAATAATGTTTAATATATATATGTATGTATGTATGTATTTTAATTGCAAGAACACTTGATTGTACACCATAAGCCTTTATGTATCTCGGATGCATGAGATTGGAGCTCAAAAATATAATTAAAGAAACAATGATAACAAATTAAAATTAAGAAAAAAAATCAAAATTTTCATTAGTGTTATATTTTACGACATTAACTCGAGCCTGACTCGAATATCATCAGAGATCTATCAGTAACACCAAAAGCAAAGATATCCAACTCGGAGCTTCTGCTTAAACGCATCAGTACTTCAGATACGAAAAGTAAAATATCAGAAATAATTTTTTTATAAATAAATGATTCTGATACGTCTCGATTTACATCTTTATCACCGCGTTATCATGCAATAGAATGTCCGAACCCTCAGAAATCGGTTTCAAGATCAAATCTGGTTGAAGAGGGATAGATCTGTATCGTTCGTTCTCTTTGGAATACAAGCGATTACTTATTTGACGTTATGCTCTCGAGTAGTTGAGAGCATCGGCAGAACAAAAAGCAGACCCTTATTGTGCTTGTGGAGGAGGTAAGTTTCATGTTTACTTTTCTTCTTGGAGACTAGTAAGAAGGGGATGACATATCAACCAATGAGGAGAGACAATTATATGTATGAACACTCTTGCAAGGGTTTAAAATCGCATTTTCAGGCCTCTAATTTTGGAAAATTTCAGGTGACCCCCTCATGAAAAATTTCTTGCTACTTTGTGGCTGCGTGGCCGTACATTGCACGGGCTACCTCTGGACAAAAAATTCCCAAAACTTGAACAAAAATTGAGAAACCCTTTGCATTTTGCTTTAAAAATACTACGTACGTGGCCCGCTAATGAGTGTCATGTTTGATTCAGTTAAGCCTTCAATCAAAATTCTCATTCTCATAATTATGACTGTTTTATACTAACCAGGTTTTACAACAGTGGATTTCATATTTAATGATTTACGACAAATCGCTTTAAGTTTGATCAAAAATTTGAAGATTTTTCTCAATATCTTCAGAATTCCTTCATCAAGCCTTATGTCAATTAAAACTAATGAAGCCTGAAAAAGTAGCAATCAATCGGTACCTGGTTCGACTTTCAGTTCAGGCCTTCAGGAGAAAGAAGCAGGACATAGATACTCAGTTTTTAATATAAGTAGATTGTTTTTTGTCTGCTATCCCGGAATCGGATAGCATAATCAGGATAGCATGCACAAATTATACAAGCACTCACTTATCTCTAAATACATTGACTTCTCAAAGTCAGAAAGGGGGGCAATTGACCCCCCTGACCCCCCTAATTGACAGGCCTGTCTGCAGCAGTCCAGCTGCACCATCATGAAGGGCATGGTGGCGAAGAAGCACACAAACACGACCGCCCGCACACACACACACACACACATGCCAACGCTCACATACCTATCGCCAAATCGTCATCGCGAAAAACAGAATTTGAATTCGAGAGGTCAAAATTCAAATTGTTATTATTTTTAAATGTCTTACAAATGTTCGAATGAATTCATATTTAAACTCAAATAACGAAAACGTGATTTGTTTTTCGGTACTTGATATTTCTAACGATTTAAAAAAAAAAAAAACTTTTTTATCCTTTCTTTTCACTTTTTGTATTCCTTCACGATGCTTTCAACAGGTTATGATCTTGGAATAATGGTTTCTTCGAATCATATCTCCATAGCAAAGGAAACAAAGGACGGTCCCGACAAAGGATGGAGTTGGGTTGTAGCGTTTGCGGCCTGCTTCAATAGTTTTATCCTCCTTGGAATTTTCAGGTAAGTTTTATCTGGATGTAGTTTAATTTGCGAGATTTTTTCCTTACTTTTTTTGTTCTTGTTTTTTAAATATTTATCAAATTTTATCTCTCTCATTTTACAAATTTGACAATTTTACGAAGAGAAAATGGGAAGGTGCTGAGATTGACGGTTGGATATCGAGGGGCACTTCAAACTTTTTTAGGGGTGGGTCTCAATTTACCGAATGAAATTTCGAACTTTACAAAATAATAAAAATTAAATACAAGCATACGCATATACTTGCATTTAATGAGGAGCATCATTAAAATATTAATTTAAAAATTTAAATAAAAAATTAATTATTTAAAGGCACATAATAGCATTGCATTTTTTCAATACTTTTTCTAAATAGTCAGAAAAATGGGCAAAATAAGGATTTTTTAGGAGGTCACAGCAATGTTTCGTAACCTCCTATCGGGGCTGCCCTGTGGGTATCATTTGGCAACCGTCTGATATTTCAGTCCCGTTCCTGCTGTGTAAGTGTAAAACAAATACCAGATCACTCCAATGCGTGTTTGTAAAGCATATTACAAACACGCATTAATAAAGCATTAAGTTGTATTCCTGCGTGTTGGCAGGAATGGCTCTTGCCACGGGTGCAACAGCCGGGAGGCGGCATTTTGACCGATTAAAAAAAATTTTTTTTTTGGTCAAGTCCAAACAGACTAAAAAATTAAAATTTGATAGACACCTCGAGCAACTCAAACTGCGCCCCCACGCTATAAGACAAACCATACAAAATGTGCAACTTTGCTTTGGTAGATTTCGGTTGATGGATACACCGATGTTAGCTTTATTTGGCAGGATAGAATTTCGTTGTATGGGTCTGAGTCTGGGTTAGGGTATAGGTCTGGTCTGGGTAATAGGGTGATCTGAAATCGGCCGATCTTATTCACTTAAAAGAGATAGAAACAAACTTTTCTCTCCGCTTCTTTCCAGCTGTTTTTTTTCACGATAACACTTCAAATCAATTACATACTATACTTCAGAAATAACGTTCTACGATTTTAAAAATCGGTGAGCTTTTGTTGAAAACATTTCGGATACAGATTTTTGCAATGCAATTTTATGATGACCGAAAATAACTCCTCTGTTGGTAATAATTATTCTGTGGCGAAAACTAACGAGAGAATAATATGTATTTCTCAAAAACGGGAGGAGTGAGTTTCTAAAAAACGACTATTGAACATTTAGCAATTTAAAAAAATTGTACCAAGAGCCTACATTAAATGAAGATTCTAAAAATGAGTAATACAAGTAGAGAGTGGCGCGATTTTGAACGAGTATAACGTTTTCAAACGCTTCAACTCGTACTTCGATAGCTCAGTATAGAAGCTTAGAAGGTTCAAAAAAAAAAATGATAAATAATTTTTTTTTAGTGAGTTTCGATTCCGTATTTTGGAAATTTTTCTATTTTATATGTACTTTAATGAAGTATGTACTCTCATTTCTAAACTACGTATATATAGCACTACTTTATTCTTTATACTCATTACCGTTTTAGTATTATTGGGAGAGATTGAGCTCGATTTGTAATCACGCCAGTGCAATATGTTTTGTGCTCTTTCTATTGTCAAAATAAATAAAAATAGCTATTGTTTCTCCTGTGATACTGAACAAGGAAACGCCTAGTGAATGTTGAGGGATGATGCGTGTACTCTACGCTACTTAAGGGGGGCGAGTCATTTCTTCAAAACGGTACATAAATATATGTGCTAATCAGTTTTTTTTTTTAATCATTCTCAGTTTGAGTACCGTCGTTGTGGTACCCGTCAATATCTTCTCTATTGTTGGCCCATGTTTGCATACGCTGCATTTAAAATGAAAAAAAAAAAAAAAATCGAGAAAATACATCTAGTACTTTCTTAAAGCCATGGAGGGAACAATTGCCTCTCCTAACCCCCCTCATAGACAATATTAGTAGTAAATAACGGCGGGTATCTGGAAAATTTTAAATACTTATAATGAAAAATATTTATTCATAAAAGATAATCGGAGGCCTAAAACAGTGAAACTTATTTTGCCAGCATGCAAAAGGAGTCGTATTTTTAAGTCAATTTCATATTAATTATGCTTTTTATTTTTTTCTTTGTTTTCCTAATTACAATAATATCAATACTTTGATTTTATTTAAAATGCACAAATTATGTTTATTTTATACATTTTTCTAGTGTTTTAAAACAAATTCTATTTAAAATGAAAGCTGTTGTGTGGAAAAAAACACACTGTGTTTAATAACGAATTGCAAAAATTATTTGTTTTTGAATTCATGTGAAATGATGGGGAAAGGTAGGAACGCCCCGAATTAAAATTGTTAGGAAGACAAAAAATCTCAAATAGAACAAAACGTTTGTAAAAAATAAAACTTGAATTTTACCCAATAATATGAACAAGCAGACATATCATGTCCACATAACATGAGGGGAAACACGGAGCATCGTTAAAAATGCTGAAAGAAAGAAAAAAGAGAAGAAAGGTTGCAATATTATCTGCAAATTTTTCGAATAAATAAATCAAAATTTTTGGAGTAAAGACACTTTTGGAGGTCACAATGACCTCCCTCAGAGCGACCTCTGGGGGGCGCAATTTTTCAAGTTCGCCACGGGCGCTGGGCCCTGTAGCTACCATCCATGAGCTGCAGTTTCGTGCTTTTTGGCACTCGTCAGCATGGAATAGGAATTAAACAAGCTGGAGGCAGAAATCCTCTTAGGGCCATGCTCCACATCAGCGTAAAATGCGACCGAAACTGGCAGAAACTAACCGAAACTGAAGGCAGAAACCGAAAATCCGGGTACTTTCCATAGGAATACTATTGAATCCATTTTACGCTTCTGCTTTATTTTTCTGCTTTACGTCAAGTGGAGCATGGCCCTTATAGAGCAAAGAGAGCCGTACCAAGTGCGGTTGCTCCGCTGATGTTCTGATTTCACATTAGCTACCAGTTTTTGTTGGCTCTTTTTGCTCTATAAGAGGATTTCTGCCCCATTATTCCATGCTGACGAGTGCCAAAAAGCACGAAACTGCAGTCCATGGATGGAATAAACGAGTTGGTGGTGTATTGCGTATTTCTGCCTTCGCCCTGGTTTAGGGGGCGGTTACTTGTACTGCTTCTTTACATGGCTTTCCGGGTATCATTTGTTTAAATGCTTGTACAGTAACCCCTCGTTATATCGCGCTTTTCGGGGGACAAGAAAAAAGCGCGATATATCCGAAAGCGCGATATAACCGAGGTCATTAAAAATAGTTTTCTATCCAGCATGCAAGTAAATTATACGTGCACATACATAAAAATTCATTTATTCGAACATTAGCTTTTTTTTCAGTCAAAAGTAACAAAAAATATAACTTTTCAGATTGCTACTACACATTACTAACAGATGCTTTTCACTCATTGTATCAATACAAAAGAAAGTGTTCAGTAGTTTCCAAACTGTCTCTGCAGTATGCAAGTTTGGGTGACAGGAATTTGCTGCTTCTTTTCAGCGAATTCAGAAGAATAGAAGAACCTTCGTTTTGTTCATTGATGACAAAATAAATGAGAAAGAGACCTTTTCTGAGCACCTTACATATTTTCTCAAAAATGGTTTCGAACTAAAAGTTTTTTTTTTGGGGGGGGGGGAGACAAAAGAAAAGAGCGATATATCCGAATGAGCGATATAACGAGGCGCGATGTAACGAGGGGCTACTGTACTTTCAAATGCTTCATCCATCTACTGTCGAAAAAATAATCAAAACTCTTGCTTCGTAATTTTTATCCTTCCTTATTTCCATTTGATTAATTATATCCCCTCTTACAGGACAAGCGGTGTGCTCTTTGTTGCTTTCATCAACAATTTCGGAGTCACGCGGGAAGAAGCATCGTGGCCGATGGTCCTCTGCGTGTCGGTGCAGAATCTCATAGGTTGTCTGCCGTTTTTTTTTAATTTATTTTTTCGCATTGTTTAAACACGGGTGTGTGTACTTCTATTGTATGTACATTATTTATCTACCAGTTTGAAGGTTATCTTGGCTACAATAAGAGGTTGTCTGCCTCCAGCTCGGTATTTGGCTATTACTAGCTGACGAGTCCCGAATAAGGACGAAACTGCAGTCTCAGGATATCATGACCGAGCTGTGGGTGAATTTGCTACATTTCCAAGGTATAAAAATGAGTTAACCACTAAACATTTTCAAAAATGAGTTATTCACACAGAGGTGGTAGATAAACCGACATACTATAGGATGCAGAAATGATTTAAGCCTAGTTCTGCATTGCTATGCCATCTAGTGAATAAAATGGCGACCCACTTCCAAGTAATTAAAATAACATTTTCCTTAAATAAGAAAGGAAGGAAGGAAGAAATTAATAGACAAAGAAAAAATGTCAAGAACAAAAGCGCCCTGAGCATATTTTTTTTAAGTAGATGATACTATTTTTAAAATATGTGCCCCCGGAAAATGTTATGTCCGTGCTACGAACCCCGGATGCCCCGTGCGATATATTGCAGACCGACGTACTGATTTTTTTCACCTATAGATTTTATATATATTTATTTTTCAAACATCAATGACAGATGACAGCACTATAAATATAAGACCAATAACTTTACTGGTATGAGTGATTCCATACCAACTCACCGAATGAGGGTCGCACGACCGACTCGGATTTTCTTTTAATTTGGCACACATGTTGATCATATAGAGGCATGGAAAAGTCCAAATTGTTAGGTTCCTGCTCCACTTATTTTCTGAGATACATGCCCTCAAAGTTTGTCCGCCACGTCAAAATACTAAAAAAGTGATGTTATTTAGTCATTTTTTATAAAAAATCGTACTCATGCAAAATAAAAGTGTTAGATATCTATGGAAACTAGTTACTCCAGGCATTCCGAAAAAAAAATACTAGAACGTTCATAATGAAAATTGCCAAGGTACAGGGCTCTTTGAAGTTGTCACCACAAAAACTTGATTTTGCAGATTTTGCTAAAATTGAGGCATTTATTACAAAAAAAGGCAAACAAAACCAAAGGTTTTCTCACTTTCTGATAGTGTACAGGTCCTCCCTGTAAATTGCTACGCAATAAATTTTTTGGGTTTCTCACTCCTTATTGGAAATATTTTAGCTTAAAGATAAGCCATAAGACAAAAAATGCGTTTTTGGCCATCTTGGCAGCCATTTTTCTCATAAAGGGGGAGCAGTAGAAACTTTAATGTTTTTTTTAAACAAGCCACTGATATGTTAGCTATTCACAGGAAAAGAGTTTACTTTTGGTTATTTCTCCCATTAAGAGATATCCTGCTGACAGTATATGCATGTTTTTCGCGACGACCATATGCTTTTGTTCCCCCTCTCATGGACTTAAAATTAATTAAACCAAAAAATAATGCTATATTTATTAAGAGCTGTATTATCTACCCAATATGTCATGAAATGTAATTTATTAAATCATTGAACAATAAATTAGATAATTGATGAAAACAAGAAATAGTATTTCTCTGATGCCTGAGCATTATGCATTCATAATTATAAAGCACTAAATACTTTCTTGAGAAATTAATTAACATAAAGGAGCTCTAAATATTTATATTACAAGCAATACCCAATCTTGTGATTGGGATACTCCTGTTTTTAATTGAAGAATTTCTTGAATATCACATGAATATCAGGAAAATAAATGAGGTCTTTTCGCTTGATGTAGGATATTTTATGACGAATTTCATTTGATGGGCTACTAACTAAGCATGGTGATAAAGAGCTATTAATTTCAGCATCGAATTCCATTTTACCTTATTAACAGTTAAATATTTACAAAATAATTAAATAAATAATTTAATATAAAGCCATGCTTAAAGAATTAAAATTACTGCAACTAATTTATTCCCATACTGATCTTTACAAAACTGACATGTGTTGAGCACTGATAAGAACTGACAAGAATAAGTTTACTCACTAAAATACTAGTTCACAGATACTATAAAGCGTACATTCTATTTTCTACAAAATAATACTGCAACAAAGAACAAGGGTATAAAGGAATAGGTACTAAAGAATTTCTTGAAAAATCAATTAAAATAAAGGTTCTTCGAATATTTATCTCATAAGCAATACCCAATCTTGTGATTGGATGTTCCTGATTGATGGCTATAAACAGGAGGATACCCTTGTTCTTTTTTGCAGTATTATTTTGTAGAAAATAGAATGTATGCTTTATAGTATCTGTGAACTAATATTTTAGTGAGTAAACTTTTTCTTGTCAGTTCTTATCAGTGCTCAACGCATGTCAATTTTGTAAAGATCAGTATGGGAATAAATTAGTTGCACTAATTTTAATTTTTCAAGCATGACTTTATATTAAATTATTTATTTAATTATTTTGTAAATATTTAACTGTTAATAAGGTAAAATGGAATTCGATGCTGAAATTAATAGCTCTTTATCACCATGCTCAGTTAGTAGCCCATCGAATGAAATTTGTCATAAAATATCCTACTTCAAACGAAAAGACCTCAATTTATTTTCCTGATATTCATGTGATATTCAAGAAATTCTTCGATTAAAAACAGGAGTATCCCAATCACAAGATTGGGTATTGCTTATAATATAAATATTTAGAGCTCCTTTATGTTAATTAATTTCTCAAGAAAGTATTTAGTGCTTTATAATTATGAATGCATAATGCTCAGGCATCAGAGAAATACTATTTCTTGTTTTCATCAATTATCTAATTTATTGTTCAATGATTTAATAAATTACATTTCATGAGATATTGGGTTGATAGCTATTAATAAATATATCATTATTTTTTGGTTTAATTAATTTTAAGTCCATGAGAGGGGGAACAAAAGCATATGGTCGTCGCGAAAAACATGCATATACTGTCAGCAGGATATCTCTTAATGGGAGAAATAACCAAAAGTAAACTCTTTTCCTGTGAATAGCTAATATATCAGTGGTTTGTTTTAAAAAAAATTAAAGTTTCTACTGCTCCCCCTTTATGAGAAAAATGGCTGCCAAGATGGCCAAAAACGCATTTCGTGCCTTATGGCTTATCTTTAAGCTAAAATATTTCCAAGAAGGAGTGAGAAATCAAAGTTATGCATTATGTAACCATTTATAGTGAACATCTGTACACTACCAGAAAGTGAGTAAACCTTTGGTTATGTCTTCCTTTTTTTGGAATAAATTCCTCAATTTTAGCAAAATCGGGAAAATCAAATTTTTGTGATGTCAACTTCTAAGAGTGCTGTACCTTAACATTTTCCGTTATAAACATTGCCATATTTTTTTTCTGAATGCCAGGAGTAGCTAGTTTCCGTAGATATCAAACACTTTCATATTGCATAAGTAGAAATTTTAAGAAAAAATTATTAAAAAACATCATTTTTTTGGTATTTTGAAGGTCTGGACAAATTTCGAGGACCCGTATCTCGGGAAATAAGTGGAGCAAGTAACTTTCCTTTTGGGCTTTTTCATACCTCTATACCATCAATCTGTGTAAAAATTTAAAAAAAATCCGAGTCGGTCGTGCGACCAACTTTTTTTTTTCGGTGTGTTGGTATGGAATCGCTCAAAAGCAAAAACGATCAATAAAATAGAAAATTAAACATTTCCTTTTCTTCTAAAGACACATGCATACATGGGAACGGTCAGGAAAAAAAATCAAAAATTTTGGGAAAAACCTCATTCGTTCTTAGTTTTTTTCCGTGGGGGGCAGGGGTTCCTCAACTCTCTAGCTGAAATAGAGCTTGAGTTATAATATTTTAAAACACGGCCAGTAAGTAAAAAAAGTGACGTTTAATGAATTTCAAAAATTAATATTTATCAAGTGAATGATCTATTTTTTAAAAGAAAAATATACATACTGTCGTCCCCGCTTAATCGGGTAACGGATAAACGAATACCCCGCATATACGAATAAAACCGTCCGTAACTAAACATTTCCCCATGGACACAATGTTAAATATCCCCGCTTAATCGAATAATTTCCCCGGATATTAGAATAATATTTGTCAGCTTTTGCAAAATTTTTGCTAAGATAAATGTCGAATAAAATAAAAGTGTTTCCTCAAGACCTTGAGCAAGCAAACCACTACTGTGGCCTGTTTCAGAAAATAAAAGTGAAAGGCGGAAAAACAATTTTTTTGCAACACAAGTTATAAGTTACTTTTTCATGATTTTCATATGACTCGTACAGTATTTATACTCAATTACTATACTGTTTTGTTGTTTACTTTGCTTGTTTCAAAATCTTTTTACCAATAACATTATTATTTCCTTTATCTATTTCCTTACCTATTTCTTTGTTGTCATTACCTTTTGAGAGAAAAGTTGGAATAATGGAGAGGTAAAAAAATGTTCCCCACTTAAACAAATACCCCGCTTTATCGAATAAAATTTCTTGGAACCGACAGTATTCGTTTAAGCGGGGCCGACAGCAAATGTAAGAAGTCAGAAAGTAAGATTTCTAAAAGTTTCATGAAAATCTGCAATGATCATGTTGAAAAAAAAAAAAAAAAAATTGGTTGATTTGACAGCAAATTATCCACAGGGTCGTCAAGGGTCAATGAGGGCCCCTGTCAGTTTGATCACCGCCCCTGCCCCCCCCCCATACCATCCGGGATCCGGGCATCTAGTTTCCGACTAGGCTGACATGGCCTCTCGCTGGCCCTGATGGTCCAAATGCTAAAAATAAGGGCCTTTGATTTATTTTTATAAGACTTTGACTATAAATGGCTTTTAGTGGGGGATCTACAAAGAATGATTGAAAATAGGGCCTTTATAGGGGCTTGTGAGAACCCTGCAGTTTTATGCCATGACTAGAGGCACAATCCCAAAGTTGTTCAAGTTTAGGTGAATACTCAGAAGGGTATTTAACTTACTGTAACTTGACAAGTTTTTGAAACTAAGCCAGCTATACTCGACTGCAACCTTTCTTGACAAAAACATCGTGACGTCAGCGTGATGTTTGCCTATGAAAAACGAGCTAGATAAAACGTCACAGTCTACTTAGCGAATTAGAGGAGATCGCTAAATGCTTGCGAGCTCTTATTGGCTTCTCCCGTAGTGACGTTGAGTGTCAAGTTAAATTGCTTTCTAGTATAATTAATTAATATGTTTTTTGGGATAGTCATAACTAAAAACATCCCCTCACAGCTGAAAGTAGATCCAAAAACTACCAAATGCACATGCAACCTTATTTGCCATGTACGAAAGTATTCAGATCTCACCATGTCAAACACTCAAACAGTAAATTAATTCATTGCAGGACATTTTTATGCTTGCAGCTATTTTGTCATGCAAAAGCATTTTTATAACAAAAAATATCTTGAGGGTCCGCTTTGGCTTGAAATTGGCCATTATTACATCAAAATGGTCAAAAATTACAATAATTTTATCAAATATCAAAATTTTAAAAAAGCTAAGTAATAGTTACTTAGCTCTTTTTTGTTACAAAAATTCTTTTACATGACAAAATATCTATACAAAACACAACTTTTCCGCACGTTTACTTAGCTTTTATCAAAGTTTGACTTTTTTCACTCCACTCTATTCTACAATTTCAAAAATCGACGAGATTTTGTAGAATACATTTCGGATCTAGATTTTTACTTCCTTTTACGTAGTAAAGGAAGTATTGTGATCGCGAAAAAAAAATCACTCAAATTTGAGTTTAAATTTTGATTTTGCTCACCCCCGAATGAATGTTCAGTAGTTTTTTCGACCTGTCAGCACGTGCATATGTACCTACCAACATATAAGCAGCCGAAAAATCCTTTTCAACCACCCCCGAGTTAATTACGACGAGTTTTCTCGTGACGTCTGTATGTACGTATGTGCGGATGTATGTGCGTCGCATAACTCAAAAACTATATGCCGTAGAAGCTTCTAGCTTGGTATGTAGGCTCTGAGGATGGTCTAGTTGTGCACCTCCCCTTGTGGTTGCATTTGAATGTTTCCAAGGGGGTGTTTTACCCCTTTTTTGGGGTAAATCAGTGTTAATTTCAATGCAGACTCAAGTGATATGAATTAGCGCGACCACTTGGCGATATGTCAAAAGGTTTTGGTCGCCAAGTGCTTTACGCCAACTTGGCGACATATCCCCAAGTTGGCGACAAATTTGGCGAAAAAATTATTTCTTGAATTTGGGTTCAACTTGGCACTATTGGCGATATTTTACGAAAAATTCACTGAATGATATTAAAATCAGCAATATTTAGAAAATTAACCATTGTAAAACATTTTTTGCTTTGTTTCGTGGCAGATTAGGGGAGTAAATATTTGAATTGTTACCTTGCTCACTCCAAGCACTTTTTTTAACACTTAAGGCAACTACTAAGAAATTTACACGTAAAAAGAAGTAGTGTGGGATCCATACCAGATTTTTTGAATGCGATTTTATGCTGATAGAAAACTACTCCTCTGTTAGTAACAATTTTTCTGTGGCAAAACTATCTGGAGAATAATATGTAGGGACCTACTTCTCAAAAACGGGAGGTGGTAGGGGGAGGTTTCTTAAAAACGACTATTGAAATTTCGCAATTTTAAAAATTCGCCTGCCAAGAGTTCACAATAAATGAAGCATCCCAAAATGAGTAAAGCTTGATCGAGGAAAAATGGAGCATGACCTTGAAAGGGAAACAGGCCGCTTCGTTTGAAAATTAGTCAATTAAAGTTTTTCTACGTACGTTTAATGTCTCTGATGGAACCAAATTTGTAAAAAAATAATTTTCCAGCTGATTCTACTTATTTTAAAAGAAAGCTGCCAGTTTCCGCTTCAAGGTCATGCGCTATCTTTCCGCGGTCAAGTTGTAACACAAGTACAGCGGCGTGTTTGAACAAGTAACGTTTTCAAACACTTTTTGTGGTGCTTCGACAGTTGGGTGTAGAGGTTAGATGCTATGCTCAAAAATAAATAAATAAATATATCTGTTTTAGTGAGTTTCGATTTAGCATTTTGGAAATTTTTCAATTTTACATACACTTTAACGAAGTGATCTCACTACTAAACTAGTCAAGGCCGTATCCAGAAAAAAATTTCGGGAGGGTCCCAATTTTGCACATTGCCCAAACACACATACATTTTTGTTTGTGTTATGAGTCTAATTTCTAGCTGACACAACCCCCCTCCCCACACACACGATGTTTGATGTATGTGTGTGTGTTTTTAAATTCTTTATTCTTATTATTTTCTTGAACTGACCTTTATTGGGGGTAGGGGTATCAAGAGAGATATGCAATGAGAACTTTTAAGTGGGGATATCCGAAAGAATAAACGTAATTTTAGGGGTCCGGGGGTTTCTCCCCCGGGTAACTTTTCGAAAAAAAGTTTTAAAATTCTTCATTTTGAGGCCTTATATGGGGCAATTGGGACTTCAAAAACATGTTGGAAAAGTAGGCAAACGACAATCTCATAAATTTTCTGCATTCTTTTGCAAATAAGGATTAATCAAAGCATAAAAAAATGTTTAGTTTAACAAACGATTAACATTAAGCGACAGAGAGGAAGGACAAGGGAGGAGAAAAGATTAACACATTATCACTTGCTTACATCGGTTTTCATTATAGTTTCATCGTCGTTTTTGATCATTTCCCCAACTCACCGACAGACACAGCATTTAGTAACATAAAATAACCAATAGCACATAAAATTCTTTAAAAGAAATAGTGTAGAGCTAGATATTTAAAAAATAATTAACTAGAGAGTAACATTCTGGCCATTTAGTTAACTCATAGTTTAATTATTTGATAAGAAATAGGATTAAAGCACTTTTAAAGGAGTTTCAAAAAGGTATTTAATGATTTTCAAAGATTCTAGAACAGTTAAAATTCTTTAAAGCATTTCATTTGCACTTTCCAGTCTCTGACGTTTTAATAGTTGATTGGACAGTCTTACGAAATTGTTAAAACTTTGAAAGACACATCTTTTAAAGATTAAAAATCAATATTAAAAGATAGTTACAACGACAATTTCTTTCTCAATCACTAGTACTGCAGAAAACGAAAAAGAATACAGGTAGGGTAATATTTTTTCTCGTGCTTAACATATTGATAAAGGAATCAATTACAAAGTAACTTCTAAAATACTGAATTAGGTATTTAATGAATAGTCAGAAATGAAACATGTGAGTTACAAAAAAATATTTTTGAAAATATGCTACAAAAAATGCTGGAATATGATTTTTGCATTACGCAGAATATTTTTTTCAATCAAGGAGCTGAGTTTCACAACTTGATGCCCACCTCCCTCCCCATTTGTGTTATAAACTTTAAAATTCAAGGTTTACAGCCACATTTAACAAAGTTTTCAAGGTTTTTAAGCATTTGCAAATGGAATTTTTTTAAAGTAAACTTTTGTCTGAGATTGGTGAGCGTCCAACAAAGAAGAGGGTTTGTGAACGTATACGTTTTTGTTTGGTCTTGTCGATTGAAGACATATTTAGCTATTAAAATCCCTCGAGGGTTACAAATTCTTATAAATGGGGACCAACAAAGTACCCTCTGAATTGAATCAGGACGGTGAGAAGCAATCTCAGTCTAGTCTGAAACTAGGGGGCTGGCGATTAGGGGGTAAAAATCTGAGTGGTGTAAGTTTTATAAGTTTTATGGGGGGGGGGGGGGGGGCGCGATCAAACTGACAAGTAGTTTGCCTTGAGCCTGAATCGATTTGGGAAAGAGAGCTGGAAGTGCTAATGAGAGCCTTGTTTTCAAGTATGTTTTGCAGCTATTGAGAATTTGAATTGACATTTTTTTTTCGTACTTCTTCAAATTTTTACTCGTTTAATGATTAAAAAGAAAAAAAACTTTTTTTTTTCCTATTTGAAATGAAAAAAAAAAAAAAACTTCTTTTTTTTCTGTTTTACATTATAAAACATTTCGGGTTTCGGGGGTGGGGGCGTCGGGCTCCCCTCTGGATACGGTCTTGAAAAAACTAGTACTACTTGGTTATTTATACGCATTACCATTTTAGTACTATTGGGAGGGATTGAGCTCTTTTTATTGTGAAAATAAATAAAATAACTATTGTTTCTGTAATATTACTGAACTAGAAACTACTGGACCCCATAGCTACGTTACTGCTAAATGGCGGCTCGGGGACTTTAACCTTTTGGATCCAGGCTGTTCATATAGAAATTTTTTTTTCGACCCAGGTAGTACGACAGTTTAACAACAGATTTCTTTTCTATTGAAAAGAGAAGGTTTAAACTGTCGTACCAGACATATGAAATCTTCAAAAAATCCCAGGCTCCAAAGGGTTGGACTGAAAGTTTCAACCCGTCCTCAAAAGAAAAAGGATTTATGGTACAACATGTGCACCGCCCGGTTCCTAAAGGTTAAATATATTCGTGTTACCAAGTTATTTAAGTGAATCCATACCTCTGGAAATACCGGACCAGGGGTTTGCTTGACTTCTGGTCTGGATCAAAAAAAAAAAAAAAAACAGAGCACTCTTTAGGGTCCCATGTAACAAGTTAAACCACGTGTACGCTGTACGGGGACCTTAGAGTAAAATGAAATGAAATGTGGGGTGGGGGTGCATCAGTAAAGAAGCAAATTTTTTTTACATTTAGCGCAATTCACCTCCAGAAACATTCCATTCCTTTCTGCAGCTTGAACTTTCTGAGATCGACTTTTGCCCAGCCTTTTAAACTTGGAAATCGATTTTTAAAAATATATAACTATTTAAAGGTTAATTATTAATGCATATCTATTTCTTAAAAACATACAAGCTTGTAAGTTCTTCATCTTGAGTAACATACATACTCTTGCATTAGTTATCAGAGTTAAGAATGGAGAGGAGGGGGTAAAAAAACCATATTCAGGAGCAAATACGAGGTATGAGAGTGAATGTTTTGAAATATAAGTCACTGAGACAATTTTAGATACCCAGTGCTTTTCTGTCTAAGGCGCAGTTTTTATTTCTGGCAATTTTAATTTTTTTGTCATTATTGAAAACTAAAATTTCGTGTTTGGCAACATTCAACAACTTTACTTTCTAAATTTTTGGTTATCATATATACTTGTAGATATCACCAATCACTTAAAGCAATTTTTTTTATAGTTGCCAAGATGGAAAGTAAACAAGTTGTCAAACTATGCAACGTACCTTTCATGCAAAAGTGACACATATCTTTTATATAGTAAAAACGTTAGCTTTCAAGAAATTAAGAGAAATTTTATAAAATTTTCTGTGGAAGTAATATAGAAAATGGTTCTCTTCACATTGAGTTTATAACAAGAAATTTAAAACATTTCATAAATTCAGACAAATGTCAAACCATACTTAGGTATCAAAAAAGTAAAATTTTTTTGCGACATGACATCCCTCCCCATCGTTAATGAAAACCTAGGTATTAAAAATAAAAAAAATAAATTGTTCTGTTAAAGAAAATTTTTCAATGTTAGAAGAATGAAAATAGATATCGAACATTTTCTAAATACACTGAAGTGACAAAAGTCATGGGATAGCAATATGCAAATTTTCAGATGGCAGTAGCATCGCATAGAACAGGTATAAAGGCGCAGTGCTTTTACAGAGCTTTCATTTCTGTTCAAGTTATTCATGTGAAGAGGTTTTAACGTGATGATGACCGCACGACGTGAATTAACAGACTTTGAACGCGGAATGTTAGTTGGAGCTAGACGCATGGGTCATGCCATTTCGGAAATCGTTAGAGAATTCAACATTCCCAGATCCACTGTGTCAAGAGTGTGCCGAGAGTATGAAATTTCAGGCATAACATCCCACCATGGACAGCGCAGTGGTCGACCGCCTGCACTTAAAGATCGAGACCGGCGACGTCTGCAAAGAGTCGTAAATTCTAACAGACAAGCAACACTGCGCCAAATCACCGTAGAAATCAATGTGGGACGTACAATGGACGTGTCTGCTAGAACTGTGCGGAGAAATTTGGATTTCTTGGGCTATTCCAGCAGAAGACCGACTCGAGTGCCTTTACTGACAGAACGACATCGCTTGCAGCGACTCTCGTGGGCACGTGAGCATATCGGTTGGTCCCTAGATGAATGGAAAACCGTGGCCTGGTCCGATGAGTCACGATTTCAGCTGGTAAGAGCCGATGGTAGGGTTCGAGTGTGGCGCAGACCCCACGAAGCCATGGACCCAAACTGTCAGCAAGGCACTGTTCAAGCTGGTGGTGGCTCCGTAATGGTGTGGGCTGTTTTTTCATGGCATGGACTTGGTCCTCTAGTGCGACTGGACCGAACATTGACTGGAAATGCTTATGTGCAGCTACTTGGAGATCACTTGCAGCCATTCATGGACTTCATGTACCCAAACAACGATGGGATTTTTATGGATGACAATGCGCCATGTCACCGGGCCACAACTGTTCGCAATTGGTTTGAAGAAAATTCTGGACAATTCCAACGAATGATTTGGCCACCTAGATCGCCCGACATGAATCCCATTGAGCATTTATGGGACACCATCGAGAGGTCTGTTCGTGCCCAAAATCCTGCCCCATCAACGCTTTCACAATTATGGACGTCTATCGAGACAGCATGGCTCAATATTCCTGCAGAAGACTTCCAACGACTTGTTGAGTCCATGCCACGTTGAGTTGTTGCACTTCGCTGGGCAAAAGGAGGGCCGACACGATATTAAGAGGTATCCCATGACTTTTGTCACTTCAGTGTATTTGCTGTCATTTATAGAACTGAAATATTTGAAAATGTTTTACAGTCGAAAAGTTTAATAAAACCTATTTGAAGGCGAATGGGGGGGGGGGGGGGAAGAAATGTAATTGGAGATATTTTGCCATTTATAACAAGTAAATAATCATACAATAAAAACATAAATAACATGCAAGTTTTTCGTACTTCGTGAATATAAATTGAGAACAGAATAACATGAAAATCTGTATGATCATCAAATCTTAAAAGTTACTTAATTTTTAATTTTGATACATTAAGAATGACTGCTATGCTATTGAACTATACGTAATCAAATCAGTAGAAGTTCAATTTTTTTCAGAAAATTATGATCATCAGTTAAACTTGGTTCGATCATTAAAGTTATCATCAAGAAGAGCAATTACTAGGGATAAATTGAGCTCTAATTTAAGCGAGATTGCTTCAAAAAAAAAAAAAAGGCCATCGAGTGCAAAAAAGAACTTGATTTTTTAGAGAAAATAAAGATACCTTGAAAAATAAATAAATCAATAATAATAATTGAAAACAAACTTGATTTCATATTAAATTTCAGAATATCTGTTCCGAAAACAAAAAGAGAATTTGTAATTCAAATAAGTAATAACCAATCACAAAACAACAGGATTTTTGAGAAGGACTTATAGTCAATTCGCAAGGCATACTTCGTGCGGGAATCAAAACGATTCTACATTTTTTATTGAAGTTTTGTTTAGTTCAACAGTTTGATGTACAGAATAATAAAGAATTTTTACCTTTATTAGATTTGAACCAGCCTATTTTTACGCAACTTCACAAAAAAACCGAAGCAAGCAGCAAAAGAAAGCCAAAACAAACAGTATAAGTAGAAGTGCTTAGCTCAACAAAAGAAAATCTGTAGTTTTTTTAAAATAAAAACTTTATCGGATAACTTTATTTTTTTTCTGAACATTCTTCCAAACTTATTTTCAATCACACATCTGAAGAAAAAAAGGAAGAGTAAACTTTCGTCCTTTTTAGTATAATAAAATTAAAATGTTCACAAGACGGCCAAGAAACTCTACTTCTACTTTTAATTTATTGAAGAAAGATGCCTGCGGCTGTTGAAATTTGTTTTCATAATCTTGTTGGAGGAGTGTGATGTAAATATGGAATTTAATAATGGTTAACATTTTCCATTGTTACGAATTTTTGCTATTAAGGAAACTAGATAACGATCTCGATTTCTGGAACAAAATCAAAGGAAGTGTATTAAAAGAAAATGATTATTCCTTTAAGGTAAATTAAAAGGAAAATGTTTATAATTTTATTAATCACACCGACGATATTTAATTGTGATAGTTGTAGGCGTTTTGAATGTAGTTGTTGGTGGTATACATTTCTGTTATAAGTGGAGTATTTTTGAATGTTATTTAGATGATTGTCACAATGTTTTTCCTCAAGTGCACAAACTCATTACTTCTCTTCCGCCCATAAAAAGGTTTTGCCTGATGACATTCAAGGGAAGATCCGTGAAAAACATTTTAAATGTAAATTTGTTTGAGAAGCGCAGAACTTGAAGATTTTATTGTTATTCTCATTATTAGTCAACATGTCAAGCTGTGAAATATAACATCATTAGATAACTTAATTTATTTAAATTATACAAAGAAACAACTTATTATTTGTTTTATTAGGTTACTGACTTTGTTTTTTTATACTGAACTTAAATTATATTTAAATTAAAGTCAATCTCTAGTAATGCAGAAATAACTTGACATATGGGCGATTCTCTGTAAACTGATAATCGGCTGTCCGGACTAATAAAGTAACTATCGCTCTTAATACAAGTAAAGCATTACTACTTTGTGGCCCAATTGTATTTGGAGTGATAACAATTTAATTTTTTTTTCTAGAAATTATCTAAGCGCCAAAAACACAGTCCCCTGGCTGTCCCAATCCCATAGTCTAACTGTTAAAGATAGTATTTCAAAAAACCTATTAACACTGTATACATTTGGAAATTAATATCTAAAAATAGAATAATGAAGCTATATTTTTCTTATGCAATAAGGTAGAATTAGGTATTTCTAAAACTTAAAATTGTCATGTAAATTCTGTCCGGAGTTTTTTCAAATAGTCCCTTTCAACAAATTCAAAGCTGTAATACCAAAAATCTATAACTTTTGCAAATTCTTTTTGCCATGAAGTTTAAAGTAATCAGTGTTAATTTGCTGAAATTGATGAGAACGGTGTTGGAACACTACTTTTCTTAGTTTGAGAGCCACATTTGTGATGAAAGTATGCATCAGGGTCGTTGCAAAAACAGTCCTCTGGGAAGTGATTTTATTAATGTCAATTAGTTTAATTATGAAATATATTGGTCATTATGTCCATGATTTGTGCCTAAATTTATATGTAGTCTCGTAACTAATTATGTTCCAATAGTTTTGCAGATATTTTGCAACAAAGAGCAAAAACACAGTCACCTGGCACAGACCCCTGCCTAGTTATACCAGGTGGGGGACTTACCCCCTATCACAATTTTTCAGAAAAACGCAAGCTTCAATTGACCCTCTTTCAAACCAAAGTAATAGATTCCATTTCTGAGCAATGGTATTATAATTATACGAACATTTCAAAAAATCATGCCCGGACAGATTTTGTGTGAAAAATGACGAGTTTACAGAGAATCGCCCATATAACAGTTCATATTTTTTAAATTCTTATTTCTCATTGTGTCTGTTGATACTTGTGTATGATTTGCGTCAATGAGAATCAATTGAACTTTTTAAAAATACTTCATTTAAAAATAGTTTATAGGTATAGGTTCAAACCACTATTTTTTGTATTGCGCTACTCACTACTTTACTTTTTTTAAACAGTAGTGTGCTAAACTACAAACTGTAGCTTCTGCAGTAGTTTCACTACTAGTAGCATGCTACTTCTTACCACTGATCTGAACCACTTAAATTTATCAGTTGAGTTTCTCGAAGAGTTCTCCAATGAAAATTTATGGCCTAAAATTGTTATACATATTGGTTCTCATTCGTCTCCATTCAGTCACAAACGCTTATTCTGCAAGTTTAGTGCAAGGCATTTTTTTTTAAATTTTTAACGGGCTACATTTGACTACAAACCATTTGTAGACCTAGTGCACTCCCCGAGACCGGCACCAATTTCTTCATGTGGCACCACTATCGGTGAAATGCCATTGGCACCAGAATTTGGACGCCCAGTTTCCCCTCTAGATGGAGGCACCTATGCTCTATTCAATGCAAAACTGAACTAGGAATTTAATTTTGCCAAGAGATACTCCAAGCCAAATGAGTACTTGAGGGTTCTTTTACATGCAGCACAATCATACGACATAGATGCTGTCGATTTTCTGCTTCTTGAAAATCTACCGACTGGAACCGGGTCTGATCCCGCGCCTTTGGGCGTGAGAGGCCAGCGTCTTAAACACCATACCACTCTATTGGCTGTAAGGCAAAATTTCTCAAGTTCATTTTCTCCATAGTTCATATATTCAGGTGCTTCAGCTGAGGATTAAAAAAGGTTGCTTCCCCAGTGGCAGAAAGTTTTGTAGCTGTCTGCGACAAACTTTGACAATTTCATTATCTGTCTGCAAATTTTGAGTGCAATTTTAATAAACTGGTCAAAAATTAAACAATTATAATTTAATAACTATAATTTGTAGCACTTTATCTAAAATGTTGTAAGCATCATGTATTCTTTTTCATTTTGTTTTTTACTTTTGATGTTAGGAATGTGTAACATGCAGTCTATAAGTTGTGACCTGTTGAGCATGTCACTCAAAAAAGAAAAAGGAAAAGAAAAAATTCTGACAAAAGATTTCAAAAAGAAAGGCTTCTAAAAACTTCTCTTACTTTTTTTACAGGAAAAACAAGATTGGTACAAAATTATAAAAAAGCTTAAACTTTAATTTTTAACTATGGGTGGGGAGGGGGGGGGGCACCATAGATTTGCATCCTTATCACTTATCCAGGTATTGAAACTCATTGTTTCAGTTTATAATGTTTTTTTTTTCTATTTGTTCCATTAGCTATTTCATTAATCTTATAAAATTCTATTTGGATATCTTTAGCACTTTCTGAGGCTTTAATTTTTTATTTCATTTTTTTTTCGTAAGAGCTTGTTGCATTAATGACATGGTTTAAGACAAGTCATTTTTAACTGTGGTTATTTTAATGAAATCAAAAAGATTTTTTCATTAAAATGTTTAGAATAATTTAGAAATTAAGACAAAAATGTATTGAGCTGTTTTTGCAGGAATTATCAGGTTACAAACTTGAATTTGATAAATATTTTAAAGAAAAAAAGGATAGACTTTAAATTAGGACTTAAAAGGAAGGGCACTACCAGAGATCAAACTATTGATTTTTTTAATGATCCATTGAGATTGAGCATAAACTGAAATCTTTTTTAAAAAATTGGCAATTTTTTTTTTTGACTTTCTGTGCTTTAAAAGTCACAAAAAAAAAAAAAAAAAGAAGACAAAAATTACTATGTGCATAAAGATCAGTAGTAGAGAGGGGAGGATGTCCTATAAATTTGGGAAAAATTCACTTTACACCAAATATAGAAAAGTCAATTTTCTAAGCATGATTCCAACAAAAATTTTGTTAATACTTTTGTTAATAAAGCACAGATTGATTATAATCGGGGGGAAGGGGGGGGGGCAGATGCGATGCAAATGAATGAAGAAGAAAATCCAGCTTTATCTTAAACAAAAACATAACAGTAGTAAAATAAAGTTAAGTTTCGGGCGCCATGTTTGCCCACGGCACAAAGAAAACTTGCAAATATTTTTTCATAGAAAAACGGACAAAAATCGACGGTAGCAGGATAGATAGGATAGATATCACGTAAATGAATGAAAAATAAAATGTAACCGTATCTCAAGTAAAAAATAACCCCAGTGAAATAAAACACAGCTACTCTAACGAGCAAAAACGCGAAGAAAGGTTTCGGGCGCCATGTTTGGCCACCAGAGGTAGCGCTAGGAAATGCCCGACAGGGGGCAAGCTTGCCCGACAGGGGAGCACAGGTATAATTCAAAAATTAAAAGTCCCCCTCCCCCGTTCTCCAGTGTTTTAATTTTTTACGGTGCATTCGCATAAAAGGTAATCATTCTGACCATAAACCCAAAACAAAACAGTACAAGTATTAGGATTAAATTAAAAAAATTAAAAAACCCCAGACCCTGATTGCCGACCTCATATTAAAACGAACTACACTGACCAAAAAGCATTTTAAATTTAAATACATTCAGTTGTTTTCAAGAGGTTCATGTAAACGCGGAAAAGGAACGATAATCTTTACTAGTAAATTTGCTAGTCGCAAAAGCAGAATAAAGAGGGAAAATTGAATATTCTTTTAAAACCTCCTACTAAAATCAATTACAAGTATTTTAATTGTTAACAAATATAAAATGGCAACAGAAAAACATTTTAAATCATTGAGTTTTCTTTCTTCGTGGGCCAACAATGACATCGGCTTCCAATTGCGTAAATTTAAGGTTTAGCCGCATTTTCTAAAAAACCTTAGCATTCAAATTCTAAATAACATGGAAGTTTCAAACACATTCTATCAGATGCAGAATTTTTTTTTTCATTTTGATACTGTTGTTTTATTTTTCTCTTGTTTTTTTTTCTCTTCAAAAATCATGAAAAACCTTTTAAAGGTTTTAAATTAATATTTTCGTTAATTAACCCATTAATGCCTGACATTTTTTTTCCAAAGATATTTTGTATACTGGTTACAAACAGTGTTTAATGGACAGGAAAAATAATAAAAAAAATATTACGTAAAAAATAATTTCTTTATTAAGGAAGGAAAAATCGTCCCTTGAAAGTGACGATAGACCCCAGAGGGTACATACTTTTTCTACTAAAATTTTTTTCTGCCTACTATATAATATTTAAGACATTTTATCAGAAGAAATAAAATCAGCAATTAACATAAACTGGGAAGCTGGGAATCACTTTGAAAACTTCGCTTTTTTTCTTGAGATTGTAAACGATGTCATTTTTGATAAAGATAATATTAAAACTGCTACAGAACACACTTTACAATGGTTATGTGCTGCAATCTGTTAATAACGAATTGAAACAATACTAAGGTACTAATTGAACACTATTATTTGTGAAGTTTAAATCCAACATTAAAAATTCACAAAGATACAGGTATACTACAGACACGTGTTTCGGGGCTACAAGGAGCTCCTTTTTCAATGCAAGAAGTGAGAGCTTTGTTCATTTTGGGGAAATTCAGACCCTATTTTGGACCGTCCCTAAAAAGGGACGCTAGGCATTAACATGTTAATATCATTGGAAAACGCGATCTAGCTGAGAACACTCTCCTTTCAAAAAAAAAATTTTTTTCGAAACGATCCATCCGATCAGCCTGTAGAGTGCCACAGACAGATCGACAAATACACAGACACGTCAACTTTATACACGTCAACCCCCTTCCTTGTTGCGTCGGGGGTTTACAATCAGGATTGAAACTAAACAAAAGGATAAAGATGTACGTACATTTACAATTTTATTTTTCGAAAGAATTTCAGAGATACACAAAACGAAAATATTAAATGATAAAGGAAATGAAAAACAAATGAAGTGTAATTGAACTTAATAAATAGAAAGAATTATCTTATAAACTAGTCTGCTTGAGAGTGAAAAATATGAGCGAAAAAAAAGTATCAACACTTATTTTCCTCACCTCTAAACACAAAGGGTCATGGCTGCCACTCTTCCGTCTGGGGGACTGAATTCCGTCTTTTGTAAAATTTCGTATCATTTGGGATTTTGTTTTGTGAAAAAAATTAATTTAGCTTCAAAAATATCTCATTCATATTTTGAACAAAAAATAGAAGCAACTGTTTAATCTTTTTCCTGTTGCACCTTGAAGTCTATATTAATAAAATAAATTATTTTAATCATTGTTATATTAATCCAGGAAATTACATTGAAGCTGTTTATTCCAGCATATCTTGTAGCCAAGAATCTTTTACCGGAAATAATTTTTATTACTGGAATCTTTTAATTTGAACTTTTAAAGTGTGATGTTTTTTTTTTTTTTTTCAATAACAAATAAAATAACTTTTTTTAGTTTTATTGAAAACACACATATATGTATAAAAATCGTGTTTGTGTAACGAAATGACGCCACGTGATTTTCAGTCCTGATCATTTTCTAGAGTGGCACCCATGCAAAGGGTGTAGATTTAATTTTTAACTCGTTGCTATCTAAATGTGTACGGTTTTAAATGAAAGAAAGAAAGAAACAAAGAAAGAAAGAAAAAAAAAAAACATACTGCCCCTATTGCTAAAAAAAAAAAAGCATTTCAAAAGTTTATAACACACACTTACCCAGTTACTTCTGGACATGATTTACATCTGTTCTGTTCTAATAAATTTCAATTTGTTTAAATTTTGGTTAAGATTTTTTTTCTCTTGTTAAGAAGTAACTCCGTGAATGAAAAGTTTTACTGCATTCTTTTACCATAACGTGACGGTGCGAATTTGAACTGTGGCCTAGGGTATGCTTCCTTTCTTCACAGACTATTCTTTACTAGCTCTCTATGCACAACGTTCGGAGCCCGCGGCACTGTTTTACGAGAAGAAAAGGGGTCTAATCCCAGAGTCTCGCTCCTCCTCAGAGGGTGGCAAAGGCCCTGGAGAGAAACACGTGTCTAGCGGCTGATTTTAAGAAATGAGGTAGAGAACAGCTATTTATTGTTGATGATTATCAGATTCTCAGAAAGTGACAATGAATGTCCGTTTGCTATGCTGCTGGCGATTTGCGGGTAAGGACAGCTGGTAAGAAAAAAAGAGAAAGATTTGTCCTTTTCAACCTGAACAAAAATAACTTTCTCCAGCAGAACTTACGTTCGTTCAAGAGATACGACATCTAGCCGATGCATCCAGTCTCCCGAAGGTTCTCGTGTTCAAAATTGTTCTGGAAACGCGTAATTCGTTAAATAGTGAGAATATTTTAGAAAAAAAAAATAGTTTTTTTGATTGAATTATTTTATTGAAAGCAGTTTACTGATCCGTCGGGATCGGAAAGATTTTCGTCACTCAGATTTCTGTCGGAAAATTTGATCGTCGGATTTTCCCGACGAAGTTAGAAATTTTCCCCGATGGTGGGGGGGGGGGGGGGGCAAGACGTTTCCGACGGGGGGCAACTGCCTCCCCTGCCCCATAGCTGGCGCCGCCACTGTTGGCCACAGCAAAGAATTTTTTTTTATCCCGTGACTTTTTTTTCCCCAGCGGCTAAAAAGGGCGGAAAAAAAAAAAAAACCCCTAAATCAAAGCATGCTCAAGAGAGGAAAACAAATAGCCGAAAGTTGCGGATAACTTTTCTAAGTTGTTTTTATTAGTGCAGACAAAAACTGTCTGCAAGAGGGTTTCACTGGCGGCGACGACGTCGCGGTGTTTCTGCCACTGGAGTTGCTTCAAGCATCTTCAGCAACATTACACAAGTGTCGAGAACTAAAAATGTCTTTTGAAAACAAAATACTCAATGAAGTAAAAATTAGCTATGGGGTGGGGGTTATGCTTTTAAATAGTGGCCGGCTGAGGAAATTAGATACAGTCGAACCTCCATATATCGAACTTCCATATATCGAAATTTTCCATATATCGAACTTCTAGCAAATTCACATGTTCATTACATAGAAAAACTGTTTCTATATATCGAAAAAATCTCCATATATCGAATTTTTTTGGAAGCGTAATTGGAGATTTTATTCCGCTTTTAGACATTTTACCTCACGAAAGATGAAAGTCAGGAGAAAAGGGAAGGTCAGAAAAGGTCACTGCAAACCCCACTGTCAGCTGTAGATAAAGTGTGGACCCCTGGAGTGGACAAACACGTTGTTTGTCCATTCTGGAATTCCCGGATTATCCCCTCCCCCGTCGTTTTCGAATTTTGGATGCAACCTGTCCTGTAGCAAAACCAGTTTCTATCTACCCCTTTTGTTTGGTGGTGATTCCTCTCTCTCCATGATTAGTTTCAGTGAAAATTGTTTTAACTAGTGCTGTGCCAATTCAATTTGATTTTGCTTTCCCTCTCGATTTACAATGTCAAAAAGAAAATGCCTTAGTGTTGCAGATAAAGTGGATTTGTTAAAGGACGTAGATAGTGGTATGAAAAAGAAAGACATTTCTTCAAAATTTGGAAATATTCATTAAATTTTTCATATTAGTTCATTTTTAATTCTTAACTTTCATCAAATATGATTAGCGTATGGAGTTTCATGTGTGAAATTTTGCTTTAATTTCAATGTTTCCGGAGTAATTTTCAAAAAACTGAGGTCCTTTCTATATATCAAAATTTCTATAAATCGAATTTTTTTCCGACAATTTGCTACTTCGATATATGGAGGTTCGACTGTAGTCGCTCTAGTAAGTAGTTTAGTTGGTAGGTGGCAAGCTGTTATTTTCAGGCCTATTGTAGCAGCACTGTTATACTAAGTTGTTGCAAATTATTTTCCCATTTATTCAACAAAATCATTTGAAGTTCAAGTAGGTGCTCATGGGCAATATCTGCTTTATCCTGACAAGATTAGAAAGAGTAAATAAGTTAGTGGTCAGAGCATGGAGTTTTATTGAACCTACACTTAATCGACTATAGGCATTGATATACTTAGTATGTAGTGAGTGAGAAGAGTGTGATCCGATTGCAGTAGACCTGAATCAAACTGCTAGTGGTTCCACTGGTTTTTCTTTTTCACTCACTTAAAATATGTTTATTACAAATACTTATATGCATTCCTTAGCTTTGCATAAAATTTCTTTAAAATCTTTTGCAGGCTGTTCCTCCAGAACTGTGGTTTGTAGCTGTCACGATATCTGAAACGAGAGATCGGTTTCCTTCTTTCATTAGAAAAACAGTCCTGAAGAATCCTTATTATCTTCCTAGTCGAGCAGGTAACTGAATCATTTTTAGCAAATTGTAATTAATTTTAATTGCTTATTAAACCAAATAGTGTTCTATTTGTTTTGTGTAGTTTTCAATCATTTATTTCAATTCTGATCTCAAGAATTCAAATATTTGAGTATTAATACATTAAGGGAGGAAAATAACATGAAAGTAAATAATTTTCAAACAACTACTAAGTTAAAGCGTAACTATTTGAAAACATGAATTTTCCAAAAATTTAATTAACATGTTATACGTAATAATATTTAATGTTTTATTTTCCATAATCTACTTATATTAAAAACTGAGTATCTTTCTAACTATCTTTCTAACTATCTTTCTTTCTAACTATCTTTCTATGTCACGCTTCTTTCTCCTGAACGCCAATGAACTGAAAGTCGAACCAGGTACCGATAGATAGGTAATTTTTCAAGCTTCATTAGTTTCAATCTATATAATTATACGATTTTAATTAGCGAAGATATCAATTAATAAGTATTCAAGTTTAAAGCGATTAAGCCTAATAAATGATTAAATATGAAATCCATTCTTGCATTGCAAAACGTGGTTGCCATGCCATGAAACAATAATAAAAATGAAAATGAGAATTTTGAATGAAGGCTTAACTAAATCAAACACGAAACTCATAAGCGGGCGACTTACATAGTATTTTTATCGCTAGCTACTTGTAATATTTTGAAACATTCATTTGTTGAAGAGCCATCTACTTATATTAAAAACTGAGTATCTTTCTAACTATCTTTCTTTCTAACTGTCTTTCTTTCTAACTATCTTTCTATCTTTCTATGTCACGCTTCTTTCTCCTGAACGCCAATGACCTGAAAGTCGAACCAGGTACCGATAGATAGGTAATTTTTCAAGCTTCTTTAGTTTCAATTGATATAATTATACGATTTTAATTAGCGAAGATATCAATTAATAAGTAGTCAAGTTTAAAGCGATTAAGCCTAATAAATGATTAAATATGAAATCCGTTCTTGCAAACCGTCGTTGCTATGAAACAGTGATAACAATGATAATGAGAATTTTGAATGAAGGCTGAACTAAATCAAACACGAAACTCATAAGCGGGCCACTTACGTAGAATTTTTATCGCTAGCTACTGGTAATATTTTGAAACATTTATTTGTTGAAGAGCCATCTACTTATATTAAAAACTGAGTGTCTATGTCTGCTTTTTTCCTTTGAGCGAGCTGAACTTACTGAAACTTTCCTCACCATCTTGAAGGCGTGAAGCATCTCAATAATTCGAATGATTTTTTTTTATATAGGAAAAAAGTAAAGGCATGAAGCGCCTGTAAGCGAGCCGCCTTGGCGGGGAGTAGTTTCTTTAAATTTTTTGCTCACTACTTTCAGGGCACGAAGTGCCCGTGCAACGCCGGGCCACGTGCGTGGTATGTCTTGAAATCAAATGAACATTAAATTATATCAAATAATATAACTTCAGAATGAGGTAAAAGTTAGAGAGGGGGGACGTTATGCATCAACATGCCGCAGGAAGCTAATCTAGCTGCCCTGGCAGCTAGTATAAAGATTAACATTTGTTTGAATCAATGTTATTTTATTCAAGTCAGAACTAAAGTTGAACTTTTTTGAAAATAATTCTTAACTATTTTACTAAAATTATTGACTTCATTATACTAAGAAACCATCAGAGACAACATATAAATTTTTCAAATGAAGTAATATCAAAAAAGGTAATAATTAAATCTTTCTTTCTTTGTATGCTCAAGGAGGAAGAAATTCTTAATCCCCAAATAATACATTTTGTGCTTTGTTATAGAATTTTTATCATTTCCGTTTACTTGTTTTTTCACTAAAGGAAACTCTTTTACTTCTTATGAATTTTACTTACTCTTTTACTTAGAAAATTGCTGTCAAGGGGAAAAAAAAAAAAACCTTTCCTGCTATAAATATTTTGTTTAGCTCCTTTTTAGTGGTTGCTTATTTTTCAATCAATTATTGCTGCCACATAGATAATAGAAAATACTCATTGTATATATTTTTAGTTATATTATCTTTTTAGCTGTAAGAAAAATAGTCCATTAAACAAAACAAACAGTTCCATTAAAGCAAAAAGCAATCAATCAATTAATTTAATTAAGCCATTAAAATGTAAAATAATTCTCCTAATGCCATTCTAACCAAAACCAAGCCATTCTCCTAAAACCAAGCCATTAAATAGGGAGAAAAGTTGAATTTAAATAATCTGCCAACTAAATAAAATATTAACAGCACCATTAAAATTTTGAATAGCCTGCCAAATAAATATACTGAATCATTTAAATAAACTTTTAAAGTTTATTAAAATGCATATTGGAAAAAAGATGAGCATACATATAGTGGCTATGTTAGAAATAAGAATTCAAACCTAGGTGCCAAAATGATAACTAGTATAAATTTCTAGGCGTCAAAATGAATAACTTAGGCGCCTTTTTTAATAAACCAAATGTATTTGAATACATGTCCCAATAATAAAAAAATGTATTAATTACAAATGCTACACATTATTGATAGCATATATAAAGATTTGTAAAATATACAGAAGAAAATGGTTTATTAAAGACGAAATTGGTTGTATTGTAAAAATACTTTCACTAATTTATCTTTCCAGTTAACCATGGTTCTCAAACCAGGAAATAAAAATTCGGTATGACCAAAACTTTATGCATTAAAGTTGGCTCCTAGAATTTGAAATCCTGGGGCTAAATCAAAATTTTTAGTCGCAAAATGTGACTAAATTGATTATAAATTTATCTGTCTTTTAGTCAATTATGATTTTTAAATCAGGAAAGAAATGTTCAGTGTGATCAAAACTTTAGGCATTAAATTTGGCTCCTATAATTGTAAATCCAGCCATAAATCAAAATGTTTGGTCACTAACTAATGACCACCTATTTCGAACATAGCACAGTGGCCCTGTTATCATTATTTTTCCCTTTTTTTTCAAGGTATGAACTAAACAAGTCATCAAGCTATGTTCTGTACCTATAACGGAAAGGAATCTAATTTTTTGATACATTGAGCATTAATATTGTATTTAAAATATTAATTTTGCAATCAATATTTTTTTTTTCAGTCGCAGACTAAAATAAATAATGGAAGATCATTAATTTGACTTTGTTATTTTGCAGACTGCATACTTAGCAGATACTTGCACTATCATGACTTTGTTGAAATGCATCTGGATAGCATATTCAAGTATGGGGAAAACTGTATCTTGCCAAAAGAGGTATTTTTTCCGCATCCTAAATTGCTAAATTTCTACAGCTTTTAACATTATGATAACTAATAATAGTTAGGGTATGGTGGGGTAAAATGGGTAGAAAAAGTGCTGTTTTCTCATTCATCACTCTTTTTCACTGAAAAAAAACTGGAAACATGTAATTTTTTTGTGTGTATTTATGCAATGGGTTCATTACCATCACTGTTAAAATAATTTTATATATCATCTTAAATCACAAATTTATCCTATTTAGCTTCTTTTTTTATACCCATTTTACCCCAGAGGTGGGGTAAAATGGGTAGTAGGTGGGGTAAAATGGGTATTGATTGAAAAAGGCTACTAATTAAGCAAAATTTATTTATTTGCTACAAAGATATGCGACATAATTTATATTGGAAAACTGTAATGGCCACGGTTATTAAGGTTAGGTTCCTTTAAAATGCTAATAATTTGATCCCTTTGAACAATGTCAGTATCATCATTATCTGGGAAAGTATAATAATCTCCAATTGCTGATTTCTTTACATATTTCACTATGAAATCTTCACCATCCATGCTAGTAATCTGTCCAGTAAAGTTTTTTATGGAATTTTTCCCAGCATATTTTACGACGACCCAATTGCCTATCATTATTTTAGATAAATCAAACTTACAAGTTGAGGTTGAAACATTTTGATCTACATTTGAATTTGATGTAGATAAAATTCTTGTACGTGGGTGAGGAGCATTAATTCCTTTGATGGATTCTATATTCGGGGCATTTTTTTTCTTTTTCTGTGAACGAGCAATTTCTTCATTGAGAAGGCGTTGTGCTACATCGGAAGCAGTCATCACTTCTCCAGTCTTGGTCTGCACCCTCTTCCTTTTCCGCCTGGCATTCTGCAAAGCTTTTTTGGTTTCTTCGGACTGCTGTGGTGAAATTGTTGAAAGGATGGCATGTTTTAAATCCTTATATGGAGAAGAACTGACAAAATTAGAAGTGCTTGAACTAGAAATTTGCGTAGAAAGAGCTTCCGTAGCAGCTGTTGCTGAAGGCTGTGCAACATCATTTGCTATTATTTCTCTATCTTTTTCAGTTAACACTATTTTGTGTTCAACAGCATTTTTGTCACAAGGATAAAGTCCAGCTGCTTTAAAACCTTTTACTGCATTTTCAATCTTTAGAGTGTCAAATAGCTGTTTCAGCAGGTAAGGGAATGTTGCTTTGGATACTTTTTGAAGACGGCTTTCTCTGTACCACATCTTCAGGATTTTTCTCCAGGCACGCTTCATTGGGGCAAACACTCCAACATCCAACGGTTGCAGGGCATGGCTTGTGTTTGGTGGGAGGCACAGGATGATGATTCCATTGTCCATCGCTTGTTTTATTGTTTTATAAGTCAGGTGACTGCCATGACCATCAAATATTAAAAGAATGGGTTTTTCCAAGTGTTCCACTTGTTTGACAAAATGCCCCATCCAAGATTCAAACACTGTGTCGTGCATCCAACCTGACTCTGTGCAGCCATATAATGCTCCGCATGGTCCACCCTTGGTCCAAGTTTCATACAAATGCAGACTTTTGTAGACAGTGAAAGGTGGAAGAAATTTTCCAGTCGCTGAAACACAAAACAGAACACTATACAGTGATTTACCTGCATCAGCTGATTTTAAGTATGCAATACGGCTTTTCTTCGGCACAAATACTTTGGCTGCACGAGAATCAGTTCCAAGACCAATTTCGTCAAGATTGAATATACGCTCTGGTGCGTCTTCTAAACCATTTTCGGTCAATAAATTGGCATATGTCTCAAAAAATTTATTAACAACACAATGTGACAAATCAACTGCCC
>JAXGGA010011205.1:0-43388 GCA_038373865.1 Uloborus plumipes
AATGCGAAAAATTAATTCATTAAAAAATCGCTTTCACGCTATTTAATTATCAAAACAGCTGAAAACTTTCAATGATTTGAAATTTTTAACTGTTGCCAATTTCTTTTTACTAACAAATAAAATGTTTGCAATTTATCTAAACAAGGCTTTTGCAATGATTTCCAATTTCGCTCGTTGATTCTGAATTTGCAGGGTTATTACGATAATTGGGAAATTGTAACTGTCTCCAATTACTCGCACGAGTACGTATTTTATTTTGTAACCGGAATTCATAAGATAGATATAGAAGAAAGTTTCGTGACGGCCACGACAGCTAGTTTTTTTTTAAATCAATTGATTTAAATCGCGATTAAAATCAATTGATTTAAATCATTGACACTCTGGTGGGCATATTTCAAAATTTGCTTCAGAGGACATGTTTGGGTGGGGGGGGGGGGGGGCGGTAGGAGACCTTTTCTCATGGATCGGTAAGGATAGTTTACAAAAAAAATTTCTGGAGTTGTCTCCCGAACCCTGATCCTTCTCCTAACGTCATCAAAGACAGCCCAAAATTTGACAATAGCACTTAAATTTCAAAAAAGTTTTGAGGTGGGTCCCCTTTCATTGCGTAACTATCTGAAATAGCCTTAAAATTGTGTTTAATTGATGATTAAAATTGCTCAAGAAGAGTCCTAAATTCCTTACCCCTCCCTGCTCTCCTAACTTTTATTGCCAACAAAAAAATTACAAAAGCCTTGTTTAGATTAATTGCAAACATTTTATTTGTTAGTCAAAAGAAATTGGCAACAGTTAAAAATTTCAAATCATTAAAAGTTTTCAGCTGTTTTGATAATTAAATAGCGTGAAAACGATTTTTTAATGAATTAATTTTTCGCATTGTTGACTAAGCGCAAAAATCACCCCACCCTCCCCCTGGGGCGATTGGCGCCAAAATTTTTTCGATGCTTGTTTCCATATTGGGTTAGTGTTATTCCAAATTTCATTCAAATCGCAGCAATATTTCCCGAGATACAGTAGGTGCAATGACAAAATAAGCACTTTTGATTGCTCCACCCCCCTTTGAGATATTGACACACAAATTGAATCAGCACCTGTACTCAATAGGGTCTACCTATGGACCAATTTTCGTTTGATTCCGCCAGTTACTTCCTTAGATATAGCAGTCACCCCCGCGCAGAACACGTGCGATTGCTCCACCCCCCTTCGAGATATTGACAAACAAATTGAATCAGCACCTGTACTCAGTAGGGTCTACCTATGGACCAATTTTCGTTTGATTCCGCCGGTTACTTCCTGAGATATAGCAATCAACCCCGCGCAGAACACGTGCGATTGCTCCACCCCCCTTCAAGATATTGACAAACAAATTGAATCAGCACCTGTACTCAGTAGGGTCTACCTATGGACTAATTTTCGTTTAATTCCGCCGGTTACGTTCTGAGATATAGCAATCACCCCCGCGCAGATCACGTGCGATTGCTCCTCCCCCCTTGGAGGAATTCGCTAAAAAAAGTCAGGTGCACCAGTTCACATGGTGGTACATATGTGCAAAAAATTTTGTTCGATTTCATGCAGTAGTTTTTGCTCTGTCGCGGCCACAAAAACTGGTCACACACATACAGACTCACACACAGACAGACACACAGACAGACACACAGACAGACACACAGACAGACATTTTCCAAAAATGGTCGAAATGGACTCAGCGCACCTCAAAACGTGCAAATCCGTTAAAATTCGACATTCGAAAATTTTTACGAAACCAATACTTTCTTCTATATATTAGATATAGAAGAAAGTAAAAAGGCTAAAATTGCCGTTTTGAAAACTTGACTTTTCAAAAAAACTTCCGGGGCAAAGATCCAGAACCACACACCTCTTTCTCTAGCATAACCATACAAAGCTTGAAACTTTGTTTCTAGACATTTCTGTTGAAGAGCTATGGAAATCATCATTCTAAAAGACAGTCTGATGATTTTGTAAAAAATGATAACGGGAGGGAATCTCGAACTACCGTCCTACTCTTTCCCTAATCATGATCAAAAAGAGCTTAGAATTGCCTTTTTAGGAAGTCGGCTTCTAAAAATTCCTAGAAGAGAACTACCAAACTTGACCAACTTTTTATGTTGTAAGAGCATCGCCGTAACAACACCAAAGGTAGTTTTACAGTTGCGTTTTTCAGAGTATAGTGAAAAAATTTCCGGAGAAAACTCCCAAACCTTTACCACTCCCTCAACCCCAACAAAAAATAGTTTAAATTTAGGTTTTTAAAAGACTTCAACTTCAGAGAACAACAGAAGGAGCTCTGACCCCTAACATTACTAAAATTAGCCTTAAAATAACTTTCAATTTTGGAAAAATTTCATAAGGGACCTTTTTCTCCCTTGTTACTGTTAACAAAACTTGCCTAAAATTACGTCAATTTTAAATGCTTCATAGTGATGGAGTCTGAATCTTAACTCTTAACACCACGAAACCTAATATTAAAGGAAATGCGTTTTTAAGACTCCATTTTCAAAACAAGCGCTGTCTTTACTGAGATGTCGCCAGGGCATATTTTTTTTCAAAAAAATTAGGACTTGTAACTTTTGGCATCTTATCTAACCTTCAAAGCCATAAAATACTCAAAAAGAATCTCTGAATTGAATTTATCTAGTAATTTGTAAATATGAAGATTTTTTTCTCCTCCAATTAAAACTTGATTAATCTTTAAGGATGACATGTAGGGTTGGTAGTGTGAGTCTTTGTCCCGCCTGGAAAAAATCAAAAGTCCGGCTTTGTTATTGCCATAAATGGGGGATGCGTAAAGCATAGCTGCAAGTTAGTAAGAACAACACGATTTTGGGATTGGATTGTTTGAGGAACTATTTGAACACAGTGCAGTTTTTCAAAGTATATTAGTTTTCAAAAAAAAAAAAGTTGAAAACAAAGCATTTTTATTTCAAACCTTTTTGCTCTTATTTACGTTCAAAATAGGTCCACTCATTTGATGGAACTTTTCTCGGCACTTGGTTGCTTATTTGATGCAGCTTTTTAGAGGAAAAAAATTACCTGCTTTTTTTTTAAAAAAACAAATATCTTATGCTTGAAAAGTTTTTTATTTTTTTAAAGTTTTTTTTACCCCCTAGTCATTTTCAACTCTGTTTGGGCAAAATTATAGAGTTAAAACGGTCAAGAAAACTGCTTTTCCTTCTCCTTTTCCGTTTCACGCCCTTCTGCAAAGGGGGCGTTGAAAACATGTTCAGTCCTAAAGGGGGCGGTAGCTGAAAAAAGGTTGAGAACCACTGATTTAGACAATTTGGATAAATGTAAGAGATTTATGCAACACTTCAAACCCAAACTTTTACAAAATGCAAGGTATCTGATACAATTGGAATTTGAAATCCATGATTTTCCATGACTCACTGGATGCAATGTTTGCAGTAGGAGAGGGGATCAAGAATTGTCTAAAATACTGCTTTGTGAAGAGAAAATTTCATTTATCTGAGAAATGCTTTGCAAATATGAGCTGGAAAATTCAAATTATGACAAAATATAACAAACTGAGCTACTGTTATATTATTTGAAAAAATCTCACTGCATTTAAGATAACCATTAGTGTGAATGTCAACCATAATTTTTACTTGAATCAATGCAGATGCAAATGGATTAAAATTTTCAAGTGGAAGCAATTAAGTAGCAAATGTGCAAGATTACAAAATATTTTTATTTGATTGCATTGATTGACAGGATGAATAATGCGTTCAAATGAGGCAAAATGTATGCCTGCAGCATGGGTTGAAAAACATTGTTTTAAAGTGGTGCCTACAGCTTGCAAAGCTGACCCGTGTAGCTGCTTACGTCATTATCCTAATATTGAGAAACTGGTTTCCAAGAAATAGTTGCAAAAAAATTATTAATAAAATAAGAATTAAGTAGTGAAAATAACAGTTTTTAGTAAGTAATTTTCTTTCTTTTTCCATGTTTTACGATGCTATCTAGAAAAACTTTCAATACGATTAGAGATCAAAAATACTAAAGACTTAAGCTCCTGCATTTTTTGAGGATTTTTGTAGGATTTTCAATTTGTAGAGGTAAAAGTTTTTTTTTTTTCTTATTAAAGCATCTATTAGTTCATGTCTATATATATTTTTTGCAAACTCCAAATGGCGAGTGGATATTTTCTAGACAACTACCCCGTTTTCCTTTCCCCCACACATATAGGCTTATTTTCTTTGCTCACACTGAGAATGTTTAGATATCAACACAGGATCCCAAAGCAGTAAAAAAGAAAGTTGAAAGAATTATTTTTTTTCATTCTTGCTAGCAATTTCAAATCATTAAATTACTAGCAATAGTGAAAAATAAGGACTTAAAAATAATTTTAAGGACCTTGAATCAAAAATAAGCACTTTTAAGGGCCCTTATTTTTCAAAATGAAAAATAAGGAGTTTCTAAGGACTTTTAAGGACCGTGGGAACCCTGTAAATACCATCAAAACTTAGAAAGAATTATTGCAGCAGTAAAATCTAGGAGAAAATATGATTGTAAACAAGAAGTTCTGTCAAGAACTAAACGAGCCTACTTTCCCGTACATCGACATCGGCATTCTAGCATCTGATCATTATTCTCTTGATTATCTAAGACTAAAAATTATGTCAAACATACCTTTTACAAAGCAAAATATATACCTCTCTCATCAGATGAAATAGACACATAAAAAGTAAATAAATGAATAAATAAAGTTTTGTCGCACCTTTTAAAGAATGTAACTGTTACAGTTCTTCCGTAGAAAAATTCCTCAATTGTTTTCAAAAAAAAATAAAAGTACAAAGTACATCAAAACACATTTTATCAAAGAAAGAAAAAAAAAAGAAAAAAAGAAAAAAACTCGTCCGTTGATAAAATGTCTCGAATTTCACTTTTAATCCGTTGCCAGTTGTTAAATATAAATTAAGAATAAAATGCCCTAGTGAATGAAACATTTTTGTTACAAAAAAAAATCGTCTGCCAATAATAATAATAATAATAATAATAATAAATTCAATAAAACAAATGAATAAATAAACAAAAAATCGTCTGCACAGTCAGTCATTTTTTTCGGACTGTTTACTCAAAGTTATTAGGGGTGACAGCTTGCTTGAGCGGTTCAATGTTGAACGAAAAATTCTTCAAATCGGAAATGTTAAATACGGGAATGAAGTATCCTTGAAAAGATCTTTCGAACAAAAAAAAGTTTGTTCAAATCGGACTGTTCACTAAAAAGTTAGTATCGCGGGACCGGTTGTTTGAACGGCTCAAAGTTGAACCAAAAATTGTTCAAATCGAAAAATCAAATAGTGGGAATGAGCTGTACTCGCCGAGATCTTTCCAACAAAAAAAAGTTTGTCCAAATCGGAATGTTCATTCAAAAGTTATAGACAGACAGACCGACCGACCGACCGACACACAAATTCCCCATCTCAATACCCCACTTTTAAATTTTTAATTTTTCGATATTCATTTCACCTTTTTATTTTTTGAACTCGGCGATATTTTTTGAACTTGGCGATATTTTTTACTTTTATTTTTCCCGGGAAAGTAGGCTAAAAAGGAATTTTCCGCGGTTGTATAAGAATAATTATCATGTTATAATATTGACAAAACTGTACAGTTTTCCCCTAAAAGATATTGAATACCTGATTTTGTTTATTTGTCTTAAGTTAACTTCTTATAGTGAGTTCAAGTAGTAAGATTTATTCTATGTCTACTGAATTGTAATCAAAATTTTTGTTGATGACTCATTAAAATTATTTTGCGTTCAAATTTCCCCATTGGTACGTCTAGCTTTTTGAAAAAGTACATACTAAACAGTAGAAGCGACTATTATATCTCTCACGCTAAGATAGGCCCGTCATTTGGGGTATCAGGACGGGTGGTCAATGTCCTCCCCCCTGGTTTTGGAAATTAATGTATTTACATATAAGTGGGCGTGGCTTTTGCTTATTTTGGTATAATTTACATTGAAATCTGGTATAATTTACCTCCACCCCGACCGGCAAAATTTGAAATGACGGACCTGCGTTAGGAAAAAGGGGGTTAACAAGAGGGAAATACGAATTTTCACAATAATTAGTTGAAAACCTTTCCCCACCAATATTCATGACGAAAAATGACTATGCAATGGTAAAAAATGTTTTAAGTTTTTTTTAATATGATCATTGTGTATTTTTTTTCTTCATTTATATTTGTGAGAAACATTTAATATCGAAGTCAAGGTTGCAAAAATTCAACCTTTAGACTTCATCTCTCAATCCCCCCCCCCCAAGAGCCTGTCCCGTATTTACAGTTCTTAAATCTGGCAACCCTGGCTATGACGTTAACAGCATCGACATTTTTCACGATTCCAATACTTTTTTTCTACGTATTAGACATAGAAGAAATGCAAAAAAAAAAAAAACTATGAAAGAAATTCTGCAAGACAATATTAACAAAAAAAATTTGCTTCTCGCCAAAAAGGTGGCGGATCAAACATGGCCAGGGTTGCCAGATTTCAGAACTATAAATACGGGACAGGCTCGAAGGGGGGGTTGGGTTGAGAGATGAAGTCTAAAGGTTGAATTTTTAACAACCTTGACTTTATTATTAAACGTTTCTTCCAAACCTAAATGAAGATAAAAATACACAATAATAATAGAAATAAAAATATTGAATAGTTATTTTTTGTCATATTAGTGGGAAAAGGTTTAGCACTAATTATTGTGAAAATTAGTATTCTCCTGTTATTAAACCCCTTTTTATTGAAGCATGTCCTTCATTTCAAATTTCGCCAATGGGGGGGGGGGGAGCAAAAGGTAAATTATACCAAATTTCAATGTAAATTAGTCCTAAAAAAAGCAAAAGCCACGCCCACTCAAATGTAAATACATTGATTTCCTAAAACGAGCGGGGAGGCCATTAACCGCCCGTCCTGATGTCCCAAATGACGCGCCTGTCTTGGCGTGAAAGACATAATAGTCGCTTGTGCTGATGAGCCATTCCATTTCGAGACAGGCAGGGCCTGTCCCATGACCATCACCGATTTTTTTCAAAAAATTAGAGCTGATACAACTAAGGGGCGTATGAAATATCCTGAAAGGATTTTGAGAAAAAAAAAATATTTCTCCAGTTATAGCGTATTAAAGTTTTGCACAACGGCGGCCATTTTGGAAAAAATGCGCAAAGTGCTCGATTAGAAATGGACCCTATTTCAAAAGTATTTAACTGTTTTGAAAAATTCTTTTTTCTACGTAGAAATAAGAACCTATATATCAACTAGAGATCATTTTTGAAAATTTAGCGGGGTTTTTTGATACAGAAAAAAAAATTACTTTTGCTGTGAAAAAACTGCATTTTTTCCGATTTTGTAATTTTTTTCCCTATGAAAAAAAAGTTTTTTTTCCTAAAAAGAGGGAGCATTCTGAAGCCCTTATATGGTAGTTTTTTAGTATATTTTATCGTAATCCTGAGATGCATACAGCTTTGGAAATACGGTTCGAAATTTTGAACATTTTCAAAAAATGACGATATTTAAAGTGAAATTACTCAAAAAGGCCATTTTTTAAAAATCTAAAAATTGACTCATTTAAACTCCATTTAGTGCCCAACAAGTGGGTATATACGAAATCCCGTGTTTTTTCCCCGTTCAAGTTTTATGATTTTTTGAAAATGACCTTATCGCCGATTTTTTACCGATTTTGTGATTTTTTTTCCCATATAAAAAATTTTTTTTTTACTAAACAAAGATAGCAGTCTAAAGCCCTTATAAGGTAGTTTCTAATCATATTTTATTGTGATCCTCAGATGCATACAGCCACGGAAATAAAATTTGAAATTTTCAAAAATTACCAATCTTTGAAGTGCAATTACTCAAAAAAGTTATTTTTAAAATTTTTGAAAATCGGCCCATTTGAAGCCCATTCAGTGCTTAATAAGCTGATATCAATTTATCCCCGTGTTTTTTCCCGGTTGATTTTATATGATTTTTTAAATGTTGGTATTTTTTGTATTTTCATAAAATCAGAAAATCAAACATATTTCTACTATTTTGCCACTTTAATTCTTTTTGATACCAACTAATTAAAATTATAATATACTTTCACAGTAATAATTATGATCTTTATGAATTTCATATCATTTACCCAAGTATAATGTGCAGCACTTTAACCGAGTAATTGGTTTCTTCATAATCTTCCTAATATGAAGCAGCATATTTTAGTATTGTTTACAAGTTCAATAACCGGAATATGTTAAATTTTCATGCTTGTTGCACTTCAAAAGTACTTAATTTAGTCTGCTTATAAATAATTGTCGTTAGATGTTAATATCTGAGCGCCCCCCCCCCCCACCGAAAAAGAAATGCTTTCAAGCAGTATGCATGTATTTATGAGTATCTATCTGTCTTAATTGGAAGCATTTAATTTGAAGTTTAACATTTGCTGAGGCTTGTAACATAACATTTAATTTAAAAATCGTCTGCTGAAAAATTAAATGAGATGTTTGATGTTTGAAACTGGCATTTAAAAATATATTACTTAATGAATTAAAGTGGCAAAACAGTAGAAATATGTTTGATTTTCTGATACATAAAAATACCAACTTTTACAAAATCATATAAAATAAACCTAGAAAAAACACGGGAACAGATTGATATCAGCTTATTAATCACTGAATGGGCTTCAAATGAGCCGATTTTCAAAAATTAAAAAAATGGCTTTTTTGAGTAATTGCACTTCAAAGATTGGTGATTTTTGAAAATTTTGAAAATTTCAAATTTTATTTCCGCGGCTGTATGCATCTGAGGATCACAATAAAATATGATTAAAAACTACCGTATAAGGGCTTTAGACTGCTATCTTTGTTTAGTAAAAAAAAAAATTTTTCATATGGAAAAAAAATCACAAAATCGGTAAAAAATCGGTGATAAGGTCATTTTCAAAAAATCATAAAACTTGAACGGGGGAAAAACACGGGATTTCGTATATGCCCACTTGTTGAGCACTAAATGGAGTTTAAATGAGTCAATTTTTAGGTTTTTAAAAAATGGTCTTTTTGAGTAATTTCACTTTAAATATCGTCATTTTTTGAAAATGTTCAAAATTTCGAACCGTATTTCCAAAGCTGTATTCCTCTCAGGATTACGATAAAATATACTAAGAAACTGCCATATAAGGGCTTCAGAATGCCCCCTCTCTTTAGGAAAAAAAACTTTTTTTTCATAGGGAAAAAAAATTATAAAATTGGAAAAAATGCAGTTTTTTTACAGCAAAAGTAATTTTTTTTCTGTATCAAAAAATCCCGCTAAATTTTCAAAAATGATCTCTAGTTGATATATAGGTTCTTATGTATACGTAGAAAAAAGAATTTTTCAAAAAAGTTAAATACTTTTGAAATAGGGTCCATTTCTAATCGAGCACTTTGCTCATTTTTTCCAAAATGGCCGCCGTTGTGCAAAACTTCAATACGCTATAACTCAAGAAATAAATTTTTTCTCGCAAAATCCTTTCAGGGTATTTCATATGCCCCTTAGTCGTAACTACTCTAATTTAAAAAAAAATTGGTGATGGTCATGGGACACTTCTCACACCTTCCTGCCTGTCTTGAAATGAAATGGAATTGCTCTGATGACAAATGTTTAGTATGTACTTTTTCAAAATTTGAATGCAAAATAATTTTAATGAGTCATTAACAAAAGTTTTGATTACAATTGAGTAGACATGGAATTAAATCTCACTACTTGAACTCACTATAAGAAGTTAACCTAAAACAAATAAAAAAAAATCAATGGTCAATATCTTCTGGGGAAAAAACTGTATAATTTTGTCAATATTATGACATGATAATTATTCCTTTACAATGTCGGAAAATTCCTTTTTTTTAAAATCATATTTGCTACTTGATTATACTGCTGCGATAATTCTTTCTGATTTTTGATGGTCTTTAGGTTGCCGTAAAGCTCACTGTAATTTACATTTCTGTCGCTCATTGTAAAAATTATGTATCTTCATGTTTTTAAAACGCTTATTTGTTTGCTAAATGGATTAACATTTTGTTACATCTTTTAGTATAGAAGCGAAGCGAAGCAAATTTCAAAAGATTGAAATTGATTGATTCAAAAATCTAGCGACTAATTCTTGCTGAACACAGATGTTTCTTTTATAATTGAAAAATTGAGGAGGGCTTTTTATATAATGAGGCATAGTAAAATCATTTACAAAGGAGATAACCACTTTTACAACGAACGTTTGTTGAATTGATTGGCACAATAATTTCTGCTCAAGACGAATAGAACACTAACATTATTTCAGAACCGGAAAATATTATAATGCAATCAATTTTCTTATCACTCTATTTCACATTTTTTGTTTTACTTCATTTTTTTCTTAAAATATGTTTCGTTTTTTAAAATGCTGCTTCTGGCCAGAATACGGGACTTTAGACGTCCCGTATCAAGGTTCCCCGGGACAATATTTCAAGAAACGGGACTGTCCCTTGAAATCCGGGACGTCTGACAACCCTGAACATGGCTCCAACTGTTGGATTTTCAAGATGCAGAAAATCGACAGCGTCCATGCCGCATAATCATGCGGCACGAAAAAGATCCCTCGAGTGCTCGTTTAGTATGGAGTATCTCTTGGTAAAATTAAAACCTAAGTGCAAATTCGCATCGAATAGAGCCCAGGTGCCTCCATCTAGCGGGGAAATTGAGCGTCAAAATTTCTCGTTCCAATAGCCTTCGCCGATCAGGCGCGGATCCACGGGGGGGGAACTGGGGGAACGTTCCCCCCCCAAAATGACAAGGTGCATAAAAATTTTCAGAACAGAGAAAAGGAAAATAATTTCGTTTTTCATATTCCTTTCGTTTTTATATTTGAGATTTGGCTACCAAACATTTTAAGTGGCAACCAAAGTTTTTGATTCATGACGTCATTATTATCCAATCCCATCTAAGGGTTTTTTGAGTTGAGTTTAGGGGGGGGGGGCATTTTTAAGAGTTGGCAACCCTGTGTTTCGTGTTTAGTGCGCTTATTCTGTGCTGTACAATACCACCACAACGATAACAAATTTATTTGTGATAGCTACGTTTTATTTTCAAGATTTTTTTTTTTTTTTTGCTGATAAGAACTGTTCTTCAGCTATCTTCTTTTCCTCATGGTAAGTCTTAGTTCTTTCATTCAATTTGTTCTACATTAATTACTTACAGAAAAAATAAATGTAAGTAGGGGAGAGCTGAGCCAAAAGTTCCGTGTTTTACTCATGCTTAAAATTTGTTCGGAAAACAAGATTCTAAAATTAATATTCCAAGGTTTTTCTTTGTCCCTTTGATACAAAAGCTGTTTTTTTTTTAGTTTTATTTCGTAAGGTTTTTTAATAATTAATTCTATGGTAAATAAACCCGAAAATTACCAACTTACCTCGACGGGGGAGCAAGTTGTTCCGCGGGTGGAGCAAGTTGTTCCGAGATTAACAGAACGAAGAATGACGATGAGAACAACAAATTTAACAATGTTTCGAAATGAACAACTCATTTAAAACATAATTTTAAAAAAATGTTGATGAAAGAAAGAATTTATTTAATTTTTTTATCATTGATTTACAAAAATTACTGATTCGAACAAGTTTTGCGTAAATGAAAATTTCCACAGCGATGCTCGAAAAGAAAGCCATATGACAAATTTTCAAAAGAAACAGAAAAGAAGGAAAATGTGCTGTTATATACCGTATTTTCGGGCAGATAAGCCGCGGTTTATACGTGTTTAAAAGCTAACTTTTCACTCCTGCGGCTTTTCGCCATGGCGGCTTGTACGATGTAAAAGTTTTTTTTTTGTCTTTTTTTTTTAAAGTGCATGCTATGTTTATTTTTTCCTAAATTCAGTCCGACATCGAAAGCCACTACTGCAACGCCCTTGAATAGTTCTATTTTAAAAAGGGTGACAGCATTTCTGCTTATTCAGATGTTATTTTACTTTCCTAGATCCGATAACGAAGGGGAATAAATTAAGAAAAAAAAACCCATCAACAATAACCAACATAATCAAAAAACGAATTCAAACGAAAAACAAATAAAAAATTAAAATCGCTAGTGATAAGGAAGGGGAATAAATTAAAGGAAAAAAAACATCAACAACTCCAAACGAAAAACAAAATCGCCCGCCGCCCGTAGCTGAGGGAATGGGGAGTAAGGTTGCTGTAGAGACTACCAGGGAGTAGGACCGGGTTACTATAAGTTGCCGTTATCGTCGCCGATAGTAGTAATGCCGAAGAACAATTGCCGGTCTTGGGGTAAGCACAAAATTTAGCCAATACGCAGCCCCTTGATACAATAACATAATTTGCTACTCGAAACATATAAAACCTTCTTTCAAAAAAAGTGAGCAAAAAAATATTTGAGAGTAGATTCACGATTAAACTGGTACTGTTAATTTGGAGATAACAAAACAGAAGATAGCGATTTGATCATTAGTCTACCTACAGAGGCAAAGAAATCCCTTAAATTAGATAAATGTAAACTGTTGCTCACCATTTGGCAAGTGCCGAAAAGAGCAGTCAGAACGTCAACTGAAAATAGGACCTTGGTGATGGAAATGAAAAAAAATAATAGAAAAAACGAAAAACACCATACACATTCGAAACAATGCGACGATTTTCGTCACAGTCCATTACAACACGCGGTTCGTGATCGTTTCAAACAGATGCTAATGAGCATTGTTCCACTTTCTTGAGAACGATAGAACACTTCGAACAGATGCGACCAGCACACAGATAAATAGTGATTTATAACAAATTATCTCCGCGAAAGAATGGATCCTGAATCAAGCATTCGCAGATCAGTTCGAAGCAGAGCGAACACGATATTCATGTACGATATCTGTATCTTTTCCAATGACATCGAGAACATTTCGTACATTTTTCCGCGAAAATTGCGCGAATAAAAATGGTAAAAAACGCTCGATTGGGAGCAGGTGTATTCCACACAGCACGCGTTATTCTTGAAAACCATTTTTTTATCATCGGACGTCAATTGCATGGTTGAGAAACTTCATAAAGCTTCATAAAGCATTTTTACAATTTTCAAACTTTGGAAGTTGATTTCCCTTCAGTGCCACTTGCACGGCATAGTGGATTGTATCACTACGGTAAAACTGCATTAATTCGGGATTCGGACTAATAAGGAGTACAGGTCGTCCGAAATAATGAAAGACCAGATATTTAAAAAGAAAAAAAAAAAAACCTTTAAATTGAGCCAAAGTACATGATCTGCAGCAAAAGCAATAAAAATTGTATTTTGAATTCAAGAGTAAGAAACTCAAGGGTGACCATGAATGCCGCGTTAATTTTCTGCTTGTTTGTTTTATCATATATGCAAATCAAAGTGGCTTGTTGCGATGTTGCTTTCTTTGGAAATGCAGAGAAAGGATTTTTCTCCCTGCTCATGACTTTAACAAAAATAAAATAATAATAACAACAGCACATATCAGCGAATTTGACTAAGAACTGCTAACACATAGCCAGGGTTGGAGGAAAAATGAGATTTCTTCTAATAGAGTTACCAACTGGTTAAATTATCGCCGCCTAGCTTCTGAGGTGGGATGTTTTGACATTACTTTGGTTGAAAATTACCTGGATTTAAAAAAAAAAAAAATTAAATGCTTTCAGGGGAGGTGTTTCGGTTATATACAGGAATTAACCTATTTTTTCGTCTGTAAATATTGGAAGTCTGGTATTGTCTTTTTACTACATCTCCCTACTTTCGTATTTTCCTACGAATTTTTGGTGAAGTTTGATAAAACCCTCCCCGAAACTAAGACCCGGTTACGACCCTGCCGGTGATTAATACGTTTCGATCTCATTTTTTGCACAGGCTTTAAAACTTTCAATTTGAACATTTCTTCAAGCTTTAATCACAAACCTTTCAAATTTTGTGCGGGAATTATTTTTCAATTGAGATTTTTTTCCTAAATAAATTAGGGGACCTGGAATCTGTATGAAAAGTTATATTTTGTATTTTTTGACTTTTTTTTTTGCATCAAACTAATAATATTAAAATTTGCGCCTCGTTTTAAGCATTTTTGCAACTGGAAGTCTGCATCCGGGATGAAGGGCTGCAAAAATAAAGAACTCGCAAGTTGGACCTGAATACCCTGTTTTAGAGAATTGGACGAGTTTTAGAGGCGGGTGCAATTAGATTTTTAAATGCAAAAAAAAAAAAAAAAAAAAAGATACCCAAATGAAGATTAAAATTAGTAAATGTTATGTTTTGCATGAAAGTTAGTAGGTATCAAAGGGGATAAGTTTTTCATTTGTTTTCAAGGACTTGTCAAGGACCCATCAGGAGAATGATAAAGTTTCTAGGACCTATGGGGAAATGCAGTATCCTTCTGGGACCCCTAGTTAGCAAAGTAAAATTCAAGGACTGTTCCAAGGACAATTTGAACCCTCAGAACGTTACTGTAACCCCCCCCTCCCCCGCGCTCCCTGCATACAAATTAATTTTTGCGATTCTTTTTAACGAACATTCTAGTTTTTGTAAAAGAAGAGCTTTGATTTTGCAATGTCATCATTTACTAAAACAGGATTTTTTTGCTGGGCAAAAATATAAAAAGTACGAAAAATGCCATTGCATTTTAGCTCAATGGGCTTTGTACTGTATACTTTACAAGAAATTATCAGAAAAATGGTAACCCAAAAACAGATGCAAATTGATTCTCTAAAATTTGATAATTGCACTTTCGCGAAAAACGACCTAAAATGAGTTACTACAATGAGATGATTCTTCAAAAAAGTCGTTACTCCTGGGATGTTCATATAAATCACCATAGTATTCTATGTTATAAAGTAAATTTTGGCGAAAAACTACCAATTTTTAATACTGTTTTTGTGAATGTGCCAATTACAAAAAAAAAATTTTGTGGAGCTGCTGATTTTATTCATGAAGATAACCAAAAAAAAAAAAAAGGTTGTAAAATCCTGTAAGGGCTGAAGAGTAATTTTTAGAATTTTAAATTCTAAAAACCTGATTTTAGATAAAAATCAGCCTGTATTGAGCCCTGCTTGAGATTGTCAGAATTTGAAATTCCAAAAACCCAATTTGAGATGAACTTATCTTTTGTGAGCAGATGGACGTCCTGGGAATCCCTGTCAGAAATTTTGTGAAATTGAAGTCTTAAACCTTGTAGAAGAATGGAGATCAGGAGCTGTCCCTTAGCAATCATAAGATAATTGTTCCAAAAACATTATTAACTACTAATGCTATTTTGACAACTTTTAGTGAGGTGAAAAAAAGCAATGTCAGATTGCTCACTGGGAAGATATAAGTCAAATAACTAGGAGTAAAATCAAAATATTTGAGGTAACAAAAAGCAACTGACAACCACTTATTTCTGATACTGCATTCATACGTTTTTATGTGTTTATTACACACACAAACTACTGCTTTAGGAGAAGCATTCAACAATCTAGTTAAAACAATTTGGTAGCTTCAATTTAGCACCCATTCAAATTTAGCCCAAATAAGTTAATAGAGAGCAAATGATTTATATATAGGGTGTCCGCTCCAATCGTGGCACAATAGATAATTTCGAAACGTTAGAAATAAGCATATAGTAATATTTAGAAAAAAATCTCTATTATGGAGGGAATTTGGATTCACTAAATCTTTTTCAAAAAATTAAATTTTGAAAAAGTTACAAATTTTAACTTTGTATACAATATACCCCAATTGTAGAAATCATATTTAGTAAAACATTCTTGACTCCCTAAAATTTGAAACTGAAAAAAAATCACTCTTCTAGGATAAAAAATTGACCAAGTTACAAGTTATGACCATTTGAAAAATGACCATTTTGAAAGATTTTATGACTTCATTAAGAGACCGTTTAAGGGCAGGGTTCATCAAAGCAGGCCTAGCCCGAAAAACCCACCTGGGTTTTTTCGGGAGAGCCCTCTTGAAAAAGCCCACTATGTGGGTAAAGTGGGTTTTTCAAAATTTACTGCATATTGAAAACCTTTATTTCAAAAACAAAAAAAAATAATGAATACTTTAATCAATACTAAGTCTATAAATTGGTATATTGATCTATTTAGTTATAATATTTAGTTTGTTACAATGTTTAATCTTTGCCAGTACCTGTTCCATAAATTGCCAACTTCCCTTCCTGACAACTCATTAGATATTAGAAATAAAACAAAGCCTGAATTTCACACTATTTGTTATGTTTTAAATACTTAAGAGAGCAAAATAAGCAATAATTATTCCAATTTATAAATTCAGTTCCAATATCAATTTCAAATATAAGATCAATATCAAAAATTCAATATTACAATGCCATTTCCAAATTTGCGAAATATAAATCTTTTTAGGAGGTCAGTCACAGTGACCTCTTTTCAGGATTCCCCTCATGGTTGATACATTTTAGCCGGGCCAAAAAAAGCCGGCCGGCTTTTTTTGGTTTAAACCACTTAAAAAAGGCCGGCTTTTTTAGGAAAAAAGGCCGGCTTTTATTAAAAACTCTGGATTTTTTAGGATTTTTTTTTTTGGTGTTTTATTTTAATTTACTTACAATGAAAATTATATTATTAATACAATTACAGCTCTGTTGACAAATTCCATGACACAAGACTAAAAATTAGATAGTTGTTACAAAAATAGAAAAATAAAGCTATTGTTCTATATCAGGTAATTAGTCTTGTTCAATGGAATGTAAATGGTCGTAAATGAATTTTCGTCAAAGTATTCAAAAGCTCACATGATTCTGCTGCTGTTGTAAGCAGTTATCTGGTTTAGTCTTGAAATAACAATGAACTCTTATATTTTTTTCTGCTTTTTTTTAAGTCACAAAAACTTTTATCTGCTTCTTAATTGAAAAACAATTGTTTAAAAAATAAAGTTTTTTATGTATACATAGAAACCAGGGTCGGACTGGCCATGTGGGCATTCGGGCAAATGCCCGGTGCGCCACTCCAAAAAGCGCCGGTCGAGAGTCGTCGTTTTTTTTTTTTTTTTTTTTTTTTTTTTTTTTTGTCGCCTTGAATTAAATCGAATATTATTCACACCAGGCGCGAATCCAACGGGGGACAATTGCCCCTCGCAGAACAAATGGGGGGGGGGGACGCTTCCAAAGCTTTAAGGGGGTGACTTCGGCTCCCCCTTCTAACAGAATTAAGGCGCCTAGGTACTCTCCGTACTTCAAACGCCAACACTGCTTCAAGCTTCGGCGCCCCCTTCTCACCGTGCTTCCAAATACGTTCTCTCGGCGCTTCCAAAGCTGCAAGAGGCGCACACAGAAGGCGTCTCCTTCTCACCAACCGAAGCCTCCTAGGCGCTCTCCGTACTTAAAACGCCAATACAGCTTCAAGCTTCGGCGCCCCCTTCTCACCAAAAGAAGCCTCCTAGGCGCTCTCCGTACTTAAAACGCCAATACTGCTTCAAGCTTCGGCGCCCCTTCTCACCGACCGAAGACTGCTAGGCGCTCTCCGTACTTGAAACGCCAATACTGCTTCAAGCTTCGGCGCCCCCTTCTCACTGACCGAAGACTCCTAGGCACTCTCCGTTCTTGAAGCGCCAATACTGCTTCAAGCTTCAGGGCCCCCTTCTCACCGACCGAAGACTCCTAGGCACTCTCCGTTCTTGAAGCGCCAATACTGCTTCAAGCTTTAGCGCCCCCTTCTCACCGACGAAAGACTCTTAGGTGCTCTCCGTACTTGAAACGCCAATACTGCTTCAAGCTTCGGCGTCCCCTTCTCACTGACCGAAGGCACCTATGCGCTCTACGTACTTGAAACGCCATTGCTGCGGAAGATGTATTTGACTCAGCCCTGATTCTCAACCTGTGTGGAAGTGGGGCTCGTTTGCGTCGCCTTGGGGCGAAATATCAGCGACTTATCATCCCCCTCTAAGAGAAAATTTTAGAATCGGGCACGCCCTCAAGGTTTAATGCGTAGTAGCCCCACGATTTAATGGTTGTTTGTTCGATTTTATTAATTTCCGTTCAAGTAACTTACATTGTATGACTTTAATTTCGTCGCTGACGTATCTTTTAAGATGGTATGTTCGATTTTATTTTATTTTATTATTACGACACTGGCAAGGCCGGTCGTAGGGACAAACGGCACAGGCGGCCACTTGGAGCGCCGAATTGTAGGGACGCAGGTAAGTGCAGGTAAGTGCAGCAAGGGGAAATAAATGAAAAAATAAATAATATATAAAATGAATAAATGAAATGAACTAGGAAAAAATTAAATTCATTTTCTCTTTTTATTATCTTAGCAAGAGCCCCGAAAACACTGGGGACCAAAAATAGACAAATTATGGGAAAATTACCAAAACGCAAAAAGAAAAAGAAATACAAAATGAAAGTTACCATAGCTTTGACGCCAGAAATAGGAAGCGAAAAGAATTGGGCAGAGAAAAATTCTTTTTCTCTGTCCATTCTTTTCACTTCCTATTTCTGGCACGACGTATACAGTTGAAAACACTATTTTTTCTCGTTAAAAATAACAAATAAATAAATAAATAAATAAACGAAGGGGCCTCGCTTCGTGCTACCCAAGTTTTTCCGACTTGAATATTTAACAAAATAAGTTGAAGACAAAAGATAAACCCAAAATCTGGACCTTTTCTCCATCCCGCTGAGAAATCCGGACCTTTATGACATCGACATGGCTGTCCAAAAATGTGGACCTTCTGTTCATGGACCTTTTGGTTTTGGACCTTCTAGCCGGATCCCTTATTGACCACGGTTTGGGCTGAATCTTTATCTGCATTCAAGTAAAGAGCATCTGGGGCCACCTAACCCGGCCAAGGGAACAATGTGTGACTTTTTTTAAGGTGATGCTATAGGATCATAGGGCCCCCAAAACAGAATAAAATCGAAAACACGAAAACATTGGTTTGAGAAATAACTAACTGTAACTAAACGAGAAACGAACTAGTTAAAATTAAGGATAGAATTTTTTTTTTCACTGTGTATAAAGTTTTTTTTCAATTTTTTATATCAGACGCTAAATTTTCTCTTGTTCGCTAAGAACAAGCTAATACCAATCAACATTGGAGTAACGTTAGAATAGCAGATTTTACCGAAAAAAAACATATTTGGCTCATTTAACTACCTTAATTCTAACATTCTTAGGCGAAGGATATCACATTCATCCATTGATACTTTTTTTTATAGTATTAAGAATAAACGCAAAAAATGCAGGCTATATTTTATTCGTGTGTGAATGTGTGTGTGTTTCTTAACGAAGTCACTCCAAATTTCTGCAATCGAAGAAGCCCCATTGCAATGAAGAATCTCATCCCTTTTTTCGGGAACGAAAAAAGAAGGTTCCCAAATGGAATTTTCCCGCGAGGTGTTTTGCAGCTTCAGCTAATGGAAAACAGAACTTACTCCCCTGTCGTCAGAACAAAGACCAGAATGTCCCTACTGTGGTCTGGTAGAATACATGTACACGACCTTCAGCAAACAGAAGTGACCTTCACTCTTCCCCAAAATGAGCATTTTGCACTCCCGAAATTGAAATCAACAAGTGAAGGGATGGGGACCTTTGCGCGCCCCCTCTTTCTGAGGATAAAAGGGAGAAAGATTCGTTCGTCGCTTGCCATGAGAGAAAATTCTAGGAAAAGCAATTGTAGCAGCTGATTAGCCTAAGGTTCTTTTTATCCGGATGTGTTCAAGATGACCAATCCCTCAAACCAGGAAGGGTGTAACATGAAAACATGAAGCACTATCCTAGGGTGCAGCATTTTCTGACTTTTTTCCCGTTCAGAGAGCCGTTTTGGTACAATCTATTTGGTTTAAAGATGAACGAATTACCGGTTCCATTTAAAGATATTTTATACATTTTTTTTTTTTTCAAAGTTTTGATACTTTTCTATTTTCTGCATATAACTACTACCATGGATAAGTATATTATTCGGAAAAAGAGAAGCTACAATCAACTACTGAGGTAAGTTTTATGTAAACGCCAGAATTCTCAACCGTTGGTTCGGCGGACTTTTACTCGGTTCGCAGAAAATTTTGACCGATTTTTACCTGTCAGGGGAAAAAAAATCCGAAAATTGGAAAAGGAGAAAAAAATAAGGTAAGATTTTATGCAATATCTTTTTCGATAATGCCGTAGTTTTTATAATGTGAAAACATTTTTTTTTTCTTTGATTGTAGGCGGTATCTGATCGTGATCACATTTTGCAATTGTTGCGTCCAATGAATTGAGAGCACTGGATGCGTCTCTAAATTATAAAAAAAAAAAAAGTTGTGCATTAGAAGTTTTAATAATCTGTTTTTTCTTTACAGATTTTTTTGCGAATTTATGATATGAAAAATGATCGTATTGTTTATCTTTACATTTAAAAATTGTTGTACATAAAAGGTGGTAAAAAGGCTACTGTGGACGGTCCTAATTTTTTTTTTTAATGCTTAAACAGTTTTAAATAAACTAAAAACAAACACCGGTCCTTAAAAAAAATTTACCAATATTTTCGGTCCGTGTGCCAAAAGAGGTTGAGAAATACCTAGAGTCTTTTTTCAACTACTGTCCGTATTTTAATAATACAGAGCTCGTTTGTTTAATATTTTATGCCCTTTCTAATTTTGTTTGTACTTCCCTGATATTTTTGAGACGGTCCTGTATCCTACTGTTTTTTTTTTTTTTCATGCATTTTTAGTATTTTTATAACGTACCTAGTAGGGGAATGCGGGGCTAAGGGAAAAAGTGATGATACTTACTGTACAGTTTAAAATGAATAAATTGGATTTTTTTTAAACTACATTACACGACAAAGAACAATGTCTTTTTCTCACAAAACTTCCATTGAAATATCATTTTGTGTTTCTGGTAGTAAATTTGTACCTTTAAAAATCAAAAGTGGAAATGTTCACTTATTTTTTTTTATAGGATAAAAGGAAATTTACAATATTTTTCAAATTAAATGCTTTCTATTACATTATCAAAGTATTTTTGATCAAATGAATGAGTGAATAAAAGAATTAAGGAGTATATGAATGTTCTATGAAAATATAAAGGAATTAATAAATAAATTAATTGACTAAAATATGAGAAAATATAAATAAGTGTATTAACTAGTGAATGAATTAGACAATCGGTTAGATCAGTGGTTCTCAACGGGGGCGATGCCGGCCCCCCGGTGAGCGGTGGGAGGATGTTGAGTTGAGAGGCGGGGAACATATTTTGGGCGGCAGGGGAGCTGTGGATATATTTTGGGCGGTAAGGGGCGGTGATTATATTTTGAAATGTGTTTGAAAAGAATATGTTTCGGGCATGGGAGGCACAAATATTCTGCTTTTATGTCGCCAAAGGATAGCTTTAACATTTATTTTCTTGGGTTATCTCCCGAACCTTGATCTTTCTCCTAATGTCATGAAGGACAACCTAAAATTTGCCCATAGCACTTGTATTTCAAAAATTATTTTTGAGGTGGGTGCTCCCTTCCATAGCGTAACTACCTAAAATAGCCAAAAAATGTGATTTGTTGAAGTCCATTTGAAAATTTTTCGATGAAGGGAGCGAATCTCGAACTTTTCAATCGTGACCAAACAGAACTTAAAATTGCGTTTTTACGCGTTCAGTTTCTAAAAATGTCTAGATGAGAGTCATCTGACTTTACAGACTCTTTGTGCCGTTAAAGCATCACCCTAGCAACACCAAAGATTACTAACAATCGCATTCTTCAGAGTTTAAGTTTGCGCTTTTTGTACTTCAATTTCAGAGAACGCTAGAAATAGCTCTGACTCCTTAACATTGTTAAACTTAACCTTAAAGTAACTTCAATTTTGAAAAATCATTAAGAGAGACCTCTTTCTCCCTAGTTAACGTTACCAGAAATTGCCTAAAATTTCGTCAGTTTTAAATGTTTCACCTGGGGCGGAATCTGAACCCAATTCTCAATACCACGAGACCTAAGATTAAAGAAACTGAATATTTAAGACTTCGTTTTCCAAACTAATTTCGGGGGGATACCCTCAATATCTCACCGCCATCTTTACTCTGATGTAGCCAAAGGTATACTTATAACCTTTGTAATATTTTCGAAAATTTTTAGATTATTTATTCTTAATAATGAATTGATTAGTCCATGCAATTAATAATTCAGTTAATTTTTCAATCATGACGTATTTTAATAATTAATTATGTTTCTTGAAATTAATTAAATAATTGTTTCTTGAAATTAATAAAAAAATAATTAATTATCTTTCTTGACATTAATTAAATAATTAATTATGTTTCTTAAAATTAATTAAATAATTAATTATGTTTCTTGAAATTAATTAAATAATTAATTGTTTCTTGAAATTAATTAAATAATTAATTATGTTTTCTGAAATTAATTACATAATTAATTATGTTTTTTAAATTAATTTTTAATTAATGTAATTGGAGAGGCGCCGGTTTTCTTTGGATGCCCGCGCCGAATTTCATTCCCAGTCCGACCCTGATAGAAACCAACAAGTCTATATTAGTGAATGAATTTAAATTCTACTGGAATGATACAGATTTCAGAAGTAATGTTTTTACTATTGTATACATAAATAATAGTGCAAAAAAAAAAAAAAAAAAAAAGAGCAAACTGGTTGATGCAACAGTCTTTTTAAAATTTTTACTTTAGACAACATGGCAGCGGGAAATGCTAGTTTAGTAACTCAAGAGTTTTGAAAGCACTTGTTTAAGGGAAGAGGGAAGTACTTGAATCAGAGATATCTGATTATAAAGAGGCCAAAAAAAAAAAAAGCCTGACTGGTTTTTTGATTTAAAACACTTTAAAAAGACCAATTTTTTGTAAATCTGTCTCTTTTTTTTTCAAAGCATATTTTAATAAACATATTGGAATAAAAATTGCGCTTATATGAACAATATCATTAAGTTATACTGTAATATTAAATTAGATAAAATAAGATAAAAATTTGCTTCTTATAAAACATACATTACAAAAATAGGAAAACAAATTCATTTATTAGAGACATGTGATCTTGCTTAGTACAAATTAAAAATTACTTTAAAGAAATGATACACTGCATATTCCAAAAATTACTTATAACTGTTGCTATATACAGTCAGGCCCGGATTTAGGCATGGGCCCGGGCCCAGGGCGGCAAATTTTAGGGGGCGGCAGATTGTATCAATCAAATATTTCCGCAAAAAACAAAATTTCAGAATTATTTCCAATTCTATCTTTAAAAAAAATTCTTCATGTAATTCAGAGGCGGCGCTTTTTTTTTCTTCCTTTTTTCCGACTCAAAAGTGCATCGGACATTATCACCTAGCCTAACTTTTCAGCAGAAGCTCTATTCAGTGGCGGGTCCAGAGGAGGGGCTGTGGGGGCCATGGCCCCCTCCGAGAGCGGAGAGAAATTTTCAAAAATGAAAACTAGGTCTTGCATATTTAAAATTCTATTAACTGTACCACTATTTTTTACACAGAAGTAAATCTAGTTTTTTTTTTTTAATATTTTCAGCCCTTTCAAACAATTCTTCAGACAGTAACATCTCTAGCTGAAACAGGAAAAAGAACGATTTTCTAATTTGGTGAAATTTTTTTCTTTTTAAGCATTTGTTTTTTCCTTGTTTAAATTTCTTTTAATATAAGTAAATTTCATGTTTTGATGAAAGTTCTGGCCCCAGAAGCAGAAAATTTCTAGCCAGTCTGCGACACTGATTTGGTCAGTTGGAAATAATCTGCAGCATTTTTATTAGTTTTATTTTAAGTTTTCATGTAATACGCAAACACTTTACAGGGTGCGTACTTCTTTCCTAAACAATTTCCACCTTCCAAAATAAATCAAATAATTTCAGGATGTAATAGGATTGAAGTCTGAAACAGGCCGTACGATTTTTGTGGAAGCACAGGCTTGATGTTTCAAAACACATACAGTTTTAGATATATGTGATGGAGAATACGAAAATTTAAAGCACTCGATATTTATATTAAAATTGCAAAGAACATTCGTGTGATTTTAAGGTCACAAGATCAAACTATTGTTGTCATGAATTAGCGTAATTTTTTCGATAGTGAGAGGGGTTGCTTTTTTTTTCTATTTTTTTGTATGAATTTATTTCATTTTTAAAAGTTATTTTAACTTTAAAAGTTGAATTCTCTTTTAAATTAAAATAGCAGGAGAAAAGCGAAAAATTTGGCCGCGAAAAATCGAGAAAAAATAAAACTGAAGAAAAAGCGGATATATCCATTGGCATGCTTGACGCAGTCTTTAAAAACAGCCATCATAATAGGAAAAAAAAAAGATCACCCACCCCCAAAGGGGAAAAGAGTCATTTTCCTTAATTAACTCTTTTAGTGACCACTATAACTCAAACAAATGTTACTTTTGAAAGCACAAATAGTTTACCTAACAACGAATCCACGATTCTTTACATTTACTACAAGCAAGGAGCCAGCTCCCCCCCCCCCCACATAAGTGTTTTCTGCAGGAGTGGAAGAATCGCAAGTAAACCAATCACAAAAATCTATCCATTATTTTTCGATTTTCAGCGCCGCTCAACTAATCTGCCTACCAATCTGTTAGGGAAGGATTTTAAAAATGTATGATGAAGGTACAAAACATCAGATAATTTCCTTTTTTTTTTTTTTTTGAAGATGAAGAGCATCACTTTCTGGCTCACCAAAGACATTTATTTTCTCTCAATTTTCGTTGAGCTGTATTTGATTTTTCCCTCCCTTTCTTTCTTTATTTCTTTCTTTTCAAAATTATCTGCAGAGTGATGAAAAATCTGCGACGTACGTCTCACGTCTCCCAATTTCTGCTACTGGGGTTCTGGCTTTTCAAACTCTTAATTAAACACGAATTTTATTTTATTTTATTTTTTGTTAAAGTATTTACCATAACTTGTTTGGTATTTTTTCAGCCATACATCAACTGATACTTATAAACAATGCTCACTAAATTTTAGATATGGATTAATGTTGACTAATATTTACTGTGATTGTCTTATAGTTTTATTTTGCTTCAAAATTGCAAATGAAAGTAAATTTACATGTTTGTATGTTAGGAAATCTAGATTTTAACCGCATTCTTTTGTTTATAACTAATGTATGAAATTTCATAGTTAACTATTGAAGAAGTTTTTGCCAAAGCACTTTTTTTATAAACCAATCCCTCTCCTCTTCTTCCCCCTTTTTACGTACACAGAGGATGCCCCCCTCCGAGAGCTTGTTCTGGACCCGCCCCTGGCTCTATTTTCCTCTTTTTTCCTTATCAAGACCAGCGACTGTGTTCAAGTCGAAAGCAAGAAAAGCATTCCATCGCGGCAAAAGGGGTTTCACTCCCTGCTCCGTATTTTAGGAATTGGTCTTTCAGTTGGCGAGGAATCTCTTGGTATACAATTTATTTCCAAACACATTAAAGTCTAAATAATAATTTAAAATTGATGAAGATAAAATAGCTATAAAACTGCAATTTTTGAGTTCTATCCCAGTTCGAGTTCGTTTTTTTATGAACTAACATTTTACATTTGTATCTTGTATGGATACAAGATTATTATTTTAATGGGGATCCCCATTAAAATAATAATAATAGAACCCTTGAGTATGCCCACAACTTGTCATTTATATTACTTCTCTATTTTATTTCGATAATCTGGTTCTACCTTTCTCTAACAAAGTACGTAATATTTTGAGCAAATAAAATATTATTTTATTTCATGAAAAATTTTTTACTTGGCGTTGCCTTAGAGTTAGAGATGCAACGGGTGGAAAAAACGGGTTTTTTGGGAAGGGAATTTTGAAAATTCCCGGGAGTTTTGGGAATTTTCAAAGTGTTAAGAAATTCTGGTTTTGAAATTTGTATTTATTACCGTAATCAGACACGTTCAAAAGACATTTCCTGTAGTTATGTTTTGCAGTTTATGGAATTGTTTATCAGAAAAATATTTCAAAATAATAAGTGAAAGAGGCCACCCTATCTTGAGTTTGTTTTGTCACGGGGTATAATTTCAAATTAAGATGGTTTGTTGAGTTTGCTTTCTAAAAGTGCAACTAATTGCTTATCTCTTGCAATCATTGCTTCTCCATGCGTTAATTGATGGGTTTTTTTTAAATAAAATGTTTAGTATTTTATGTAACTAACATAATTTTTTTTTTAGATAACTAGCATAAAAGTTTTTTCAATGTATGTCACATATTTAACCTTCTTTAAAACATCACGTTATTTACTTTATTCCAATAGACAGCAGTGTTGTCTGAGTGGTTTTTATCAAATTAAAAATGTTTTTTCAGCATTATTTTTTTACTCTCTCTCTCTTTTTAAGAGTTCCAAAGGTAGTGACACTTAATAACAGTACTGTTTTGAAAGTTGTTGCATTTTTAACTCAAATAATGACGAAGTCTTTATTTCTTACTCATACATTAGGCATAACAACTATGTAAAAAATTACTATGTTTGTTTACATTCAAAATTCCCAATGTTCCCCAAAATTCCGGGTTTATTCCCCAAAATTCCCGGGTTTTTTCCCGGCTCTCAAAAACTACGGGTTTTTTGCATCTCTACTTTCAGTATGTTATTTTTACTATAGTATTATGCTCGTTTCTCAAAACAAATGGGTTTCCATACCAACAACAACTATGTTTAATTGGATAAAGAAAGTGATTCTATCTCCAACAATTAGCAGAAGTTTAACAATTAAAAAAAATGTTACAATAAATTAAATGTATAATTTTGACCTTTGGAAAGAAAGCATTTGCGTAATATAAAATAGCGGGTCTCAGTTATTTTTATTTTGTGTTATATTCATCTTGTGCAAAATCAGAACATTTTACACTAAAACAAAGTTGTTTTTTTTTTTTTTTTTGAGAGGGGGGGGGGCGGCGATAATTTTCGGGCCCATGGGCGAAAGATGTGTAAATCCGGCCCTGTATACAGTAAACTACCAATCATTTGGTTCAGCCTTGCCTAAAGATTGCATAAAATGCAGAAGAAGCCCCCTCCTCACTTTGTTTCCCTGCAATCTCTCTTTTAGGTGCCACTCCCTCAATCAACTGGATTATCAAATTGTCATTGAGCTGACCATTGCTCTTTTACCTGCTCTCCACTTCCTAAAGAATGAAGGAAGGCATCCTTTCTTTTAGTATAATAATGTGCAGCCACCTGCTTTTTATCTTGATTTTAAACTTTTAATCCTTTTGTACATTGGTGCTCCTGTCACTCAATTTGAAGGATTGTTCCCAATGATATCTCACCCTTTCTTCCAGCACAAGCCTCTACTGAATTCTGAGACTCCTGTTATTGCTTAAGGACACAGGGTTTGCCTTCCCTTTTATTAAGGGGCCATAGTTTCTAGGAAGGGAGATAATGCCTTGCTTTCACTAAAGAGTGCTGGTCATGATACCTTCATATCATTTTACAAATAGTGCAGGATGGGCTTTTTTGTCCAATTGACATGTGTCTTCAGACAATTCTAATATTTTTCTTTTCAGCAGAGTTTAAATAAAGGGGAGTTCGCTCTTTGCATTTTATTCAAATTCAAACCAACTAATCCAGCAGTGATATGCTATGACATTATTATTTGATGTTTTATAATGATTTGCAGTTTTTGTGTAAATATTTCTTTTATCATTTCACAAAAGTATTGTTTTATTACTTAAATTGATATTGGTTACCTGATTAAAATGCATAGAAGTCAAAAGTATAAGTGTAAAGTATAATATTTTTACAAAGGCCAAAAAAGACCGCCTGCCGGTCTGGCCTTTTTTAAAAAAAGCCGGCTTTTTTGCAACCCTGATTCCCCTACTTCTATGAAAAGTAAAAGCAAAAATAGGTGCACAATGTTTGAACAGAGAATGATATCAAAATGATTATTGAAAAACTGGAAAAAGCCAGGGTTTGAAAAACCCCAGCCCGCTTGAGTTTTTGATCAAAAACCCAGGCTCTTTCAAGGATCATTTGAATATCCTCTATTAAAACATACATTTCATTGAATCATTTACATTTCATGAATTTACATTTCATTGAATCAGAGGAGCCCTGAAGAGTGACCTCCGAAAAAAGTTCTATGTGACCTGAGGTCACACCTCTGTCATGAGGGCTCTGTGACCTCCTAAAAAGTTTTTTGATAAATTTGGAAAAAGCACTGTAATATTGAATTTTTTGAATTGATATTTTGTTTGAAATAGATACTGAATTGAATTTATAGATTGAAATACTTATTTTTTTTTCTTTTAAATATTTATTTAAAAAAAAACAAAACAAATAAGTGAAATTCACGTGCTGTTTTATTTTTAATACCTAATAAACTATCAGGATAGGATGATAGTAATTTCTGGACCAGGTACTAACTAACCAAAACTAAATATTATAAACTAAATTGATCAATACCAATTTCCAGGCTTAGTATGGCCAAAATATTCATAATATTTAGTTTGTTTCTGAAAACTATGTTTTCAACAAGTAATAAATTTTGAAAAAACCCACTTAACCGACATAGTGGGTTTAGGGCTTGGCCCGCTTTGGCGAACCCAGGAAAAAGTCCCAAGTTTTCATCAAAAACCTAGGCGGGCTGGGCTTTATAAAAAAAAGGGGGGGAGTTTTTAAACAATGCTTTGGGTATAAAACAGGACTGTTTTATACCCGAGCTCTGCCTTAAAATTTACGAGTTGTACCGTACCAAGTGCGGTCGCTCGCTGGTATTCAAATTTCACATTAGCTACCAGTTTTTTCGGTTCCCTTTGCTCTATAAGAGAATTTTTGCCTCAAACTTGGTAACTTTCATATTCTATGCTGATGAGTGCATAATAAGCACGAAACTGCAGTTCATGGATCGAAATAACTGATTTGGCGGTGTATTGCATTTTACAGCGATATTCAGTGATGTTAGAGATGAGAGGTTTAAAGGGGCTATATCTTAAAATTTTTTGGAAACATTAGTTTTTTCATGTGGAAGCGTCCGCTCGCGCGCTTGCTTAATTCATTTTCTAAAATGTAAGTCTTAAAAACGTGATGTAGATAATTTTTAATAAGATTAGGGGCACAGTAATTTTTAACATCAGAAACTGCAGAATTTTTTTAAAAACAATTTTCAGTGTTGTTAGAAGCAAGGGTGGATCCAGCTTCTGTTTTTTTTTTTTTGGGGGGGGGGGGGTTGTTACCCCACAGAAAATTTTAAGTTTTTCTCTTTTTTTTTTTCAAATGAATAAAAATAAGTGCAGTCATATATCTTTCGCAGTGACGATGTATGGTGATATGCTAGGTTTGTTTCAAGTAAATTAACTCGCATTAATTATAACCATGAAAAATATATATTCTTTTCCACCTGCTCTTCTTGATAAAATATACTTATTTTTAGTTTTTTAAAACCCAACCAAAAATGTTGGGGGTTTGGCGCACCGTCACCACCCCCATAAATCCGCCTACGCTTAAGGGTCTATATGCGAATTGAGAAAGTGTGTTGACTGGTGTAAAGTTATTTTAATTCTTTACACTAGGGGGCATTATTGATGGCTGAAAAGACTTAATAAGAACAAGTTACAAGTTAATCGCACTTAGTGATTGGTTTACTTAACGTGATTGATGGAATGCACGTGATGGCGTGATTGAACGTAACTGATACGATGAATGTGAATGACGATTTGACGCTGTTGATTTAATGAACGTGATAGCATGATTGAATGTGACTGATAGAATGAATGTGATTGAATAACTGAGTGTGACTGATGGAGTGAAAATGATTGATAGAATGAATGTGATTGATGAAATGAACATGTTTGAGTGATTGAATGTGACTGATGAAATGAGCATGATTGGTATAATGAAAGTGATTGAGTGACTGAAGGAATGAACATAATTGAGTGACCCTGATGAAATGAACATGATTGATACTCAACTGCACGTTTTGCTGATCATTTTCATTGCATCATTCGGACGTTGTTAATTCCATCGTTACCCTGTGTTGATTTTTTTTCTTTCATTTAAGTGCTCACATGTTCTGTAGACTATGTTTGCTAAATAAATTAATTCTGTTCATTAATGTTATCAGTCACAGTCATTCTAATATTCATCAAATCAGCTTTACTAAATCAGTCATGTATGTTAATTAAATAAATCACATTCAAGCACTCATTCAGGTTCATTCTATCAGTCACGTTCAAACATGCAATCACGTTCAATCATCCAAGAACGTTCAGTAAACCAACCACATGTTCATCCTATCAGTGATGTTCAATCTCACTCAATCACGTTTGTTTCTTCCTTCACGTCCAGTAAGTCAATCATGTTCATTTCATCAGTCACATTCAATCTCGTTCATTACACCAATCTCGCCCATTTCATTAGTCACATTCAATCACGTCCATTTCATTCCATCAGTCACGCTTATTTCATTAATTACATTCATTTCATCAGTCACGTTCATTCCATCAGTCACGCTTATTTCATTAATTACATTCATTTCATCAGTCACGCTTACTTCATTAATTACATTCATTTCATCAGTTATGTACGTACAATCACGTTCATTAAATCAACGGCGTCAAATCATCATGCACGTTCATCATATCAACCATGCTCATTTCACGTTAAGTAGTAAGCCAATCACCAAGAGTGATTAACTTGTAATGCATCCTCATTTAGTTTTTTCAGCCATTAACCCATAAGCAGAAATTTTCTAGCCAGTCTACGACACTCATTCTGGCAGTTGGAAATAATCTGCAGCATTTTTATTAGTTTACTCTTTTTCTTTTAAATTCAAATTGAGGAGTATTAAGGACTTTTTAACACATTCGCTACCGATAAGTTGTCCCTTTGCAAAATCTCTCAGAAAACACCAGTTAAACTATACTGATTGAAGAGAAGAAACATAACGTTTTTTAACATCATGAGCTTTTAAGGAGTCGGAAATCTTTTTAACCAACCATAAATATTTAAATAATCGATTTAGAAAATTCTATTGATTACTTACAAAGCACACCAAACTATCTTCACTAAATTGAAAATACAGTCGACGTCTGATATAACGACCACGACCGTCTCCCTCCCAAAGAAAAAGGTCTTTATGACGAGGAGGAGTAGTCGCTAGTAGATTATAGTGTATGAGAATGAATGTTAAGTGTATGAGCCTTTCTCATGGCTGCTTATAATAGGATGGTAATGTAAAATGTATAATGAAAGTACAAAACATGGGACAATTTTGTTTGTTTTGACGATGAACAGCATCACCGTTTGGCCGACCAAAGACATTTATTTTCTTTCCATTTTCGTTGAGCTGCATTTGATTTTCCTTCCCCTTCTTTTGAAAATTATCTGCAGATTGCTGAAAAATCTGCTACGTACGTCTCGCAATTTCTGCTACTGGGGCCATCAATAATGCCCCCTGATGTAAAGAATCAAAATAAATTTACACCTGCCAACACTTTCTCAATTTGTATATGGACCCTTAAGTGATCCCTTGATGATGCCATAAAATCCTTCAAAATCATGATTTTTTAAAACTTTTGTTGCCATCAGTCAAGAAGGTTTTACGAAATATCACTGCTGACTCTAGTGCTGTATAAAGGTCAAGATTTACGGTCGCCACTCGCCACGTGGCGACCTAGTTTTCAAAAGTGGCGACCCCAAAAAATTTCAACAGTCGCCACCTCTTTTTTTTTTTTTTTTGCTATTTTTATTTTAGATTCCAAGAAAAGAAATCCACACCAGTCCAGAGATGCATCAGTACAATAAGGCTCCCAAAAGAAACGATGTATTGCTTTAGAATTGCCCTTCATCAAACAAAGGGGAAAAACTGGGGAAGAAGTTTGTCTGGAGTTTCTATGGGTAGGTGGAAACAGGTTTCCATTTCTCCCCATGCTGGGGGGAGAGCAGGCTCCTATTTCCTCCAACAAAGAACCCCTTGCTTGACAGACAGTTTTCTAGGAAAGAAGTTACGTGTGGGGGGGAGGGATCGGGGAAGATCGTTTTTTGACCGGAAATACGAGTGGACATTGGACCTCGGAGTAAAAAATAACTATTGCTTTACTGAAAGAGAAAGTTAGCATTTATAATGTCCAATTCTTTTCATAGAAACAGACTGCAATGTTTTACCAATCCAAATATCTCAGTTCTATCTGCATCTGACACGTTTTTTACAATACAAAAAGGAAGTAATCAGAAAATATCTTGATATATACAATTTAGTATATTTGAATGCATTAATAAAACCAAAGCTTTTTTTTTTTTTTCAAAGAGGTTTTTGTTCTAAGCAGATACTCTTGCAGCACAAGGTGCCCAATCAGGGTGAAAATTTTAAAGTTAAACACAAAGCTAATGTTAAAATTACAATCCATATAACAGGGAAAAGTAGCTTAGTTTAATAGATTTGTAATAAGTTGTTTGGTAGTCCTTAGTCCAATATCACTACCCAAGGAATAACGTTATAAAATCCTTGTTGCACCCATGTTACTATAAATTTAGTATATAATGCAATAATTGAAATTTCATAAAATAAATTTCTGGAAAAGAATTATTTGGTTTTTCACTTTACAAATTGCAACCTTTTGAAAGGATAAAAAAATCTGCTGCTCTTCTTGCATCTATCCCTATGCTTTCAAGGTCTTTTCTGTACTCTTAACTGATTATGAATTTTATAAAGAGAAAAATTAGGGGGATATATCAAATATATGAGGGAAAATTTATTTAAAGGAAAAATATTTTTGACCTACATTCCTGCTTACAATACATTGAAGAAGTAATTTGAAACATTGCTATTTTCGCAAACTAATGATTAAGTGAAAATTTCAATTGTTCATTAATAAGCTATGTTTTTAATATAATTGCAATTTAAAAATGTATTGAACAATATATGGTTGAATACTATGAAGTTTTGCTACTTCCTCAACTATTTGACTGAAATAGTTATTTTATAATTTAGCTATTCAAAATTATTGTTTGAATCATTAATATAGTTACAGATAGTGAAAAATTAAAGCTGTTGAATTTTATCATTTTGAAACATGCTCAACAGTGTACATTTCTCAAATTAAATTTTCAGAGCATTTGTATTTATACAACTGTTATGCATATATTTTTTTAATTACTAATAAATGTTTTTGAAGTATTGAGATGTGTAAAAGTAGATTGATTCCTAGAGGCCACAGTCAGTGGTACTTTAGAACTCGTAACTAATTACCTTGGAAGTTCTAGGTACGCAATACTTCTTGTAACTCCATGATTGATATAATGTATATTTTTTGTTAGCATTACTTTAGTATTAGCACCTTTATAATGTTTGATAGTTCCCATCACGAATTTTAAATAAAACATACTTAAAACATTTAAAGAGACAAATTTATATCCCCCCCCCCCCCCCCCATTTTCGTACTAGGGTGGTATTTTCAAAACTCGGTAAAACTGGTGGCCACCAAGTTTTTTGAGTCTAGTGGCCACTGGCCACTTGAAATTTTTCTAAATCTTGAGGTCTAGTGCTGTATAAAAAGTTAAATTTTGTTACCTTTTCAAAATTTGATTTTTTTGAAAAATATTTCATAGATCCAAATTCCTTCCATAATTTAGAGATTTTTTTTCCAAATAGAACTTATATGTTTAGCTTTAACGGTTTAGAAATTAGCTATTGGGCCACGATTGGAGTGGACACCCTGTATATACCCCTTTTAAATAAATACATTGTGATTTTCAGCTGTATTTTTTCTTGCAACTAAGTTACAAGTAGAATTAGAACAAAATGTTTGTGCTTATGTGTCCAGTATTCATTTTCAAAATTATGGTTAAAAACATCATAGTTTTCTAAATTTAGCAGATCTGTGAAACAAGTGAAAAGTAATATGAAATTCTAAAACATGATAGACAGTATAATTTAGTTTACTATTAACACTTTTGCAACATATTGCACAATTTAATTTTAAAATTATCTAAACACTAAAATCAACTAACTGAATAAACATATCTTTCATTTGACAGCAAGTATTACAGGTACTATGCAGCTACCATTTATTTATTTTTTTTTGTGTGTGTGTGCTAGTTGAGTTGAGTTGAGACTAATCCTCCAAATGTCTGACGAAGGCAGACAAGGTCCATCAGACCATTGACCCGGAAGAAATTGAGGACAAGAATAGGTGATTTAAAGAAATCTTCTTTGCAAAGTCCTACAGTCCAGGATGTGCTCTGGAGAAGCCTGCTGGGTTTTGCATTTAGAGCAGACGTTGAAAAAATTCCTGCCCTCAATGAATGAGACTTTTCGTGTGGCCGCTTGCTAATCTAGAATTTGCAGTTTTCGATGATCTGTGTGCTAGTAACAACTGGCTACTAAGAGAAAAATCCCAACCTACACCATTAATGGCAATATATCATTTGTATGAGAATATTGCTTAAATATTTGATTTTGAAACAACAAATAATAATAAAAGAACAAATTCTACTTTATAATGGCTGCAGCAATGTTATCGAAAACGACGTTTTTGACTTCTTTTTACATTATGTTAAATAAATATAAATGTTGGAAAATATTACAGTATTTCAAGGCTCATCCATGCAGTTTTTAGATATTAATATTACTGGATGTTTGGTCTTTAGAAAAAGCAAACTTTAAAGGTTTTTAACATGACAATTTAAAACTACAGTTCAAATGTCATGCCGCAACAATCCCTCACAGATCTAATTTCTTCAAAATAATAAAAAAAACTCTTCAAAAAAGGGTTGATAAATTTTACACACCCACACAAAAGTATGGTTTGAAAAAAAGGTGGCTTTGTGATTTTAAAGCGAAAAAAAATATTCATGATATTTTCTTTAATTTTTAGTGCTGCACCAAATATACAAAATCAGGCCTGCTTTTATAACAGAAAAATAATGTATATACTTTTTTCTTCTTCTGTTCGTAGACACCTTACTTTTGAACAAATTGAATCACGATCGCAGATGCGCGTCATTTTTTTTTTTTTTTTTCCTTAAGTCAGCATGGGCATTTTAATTGTATAAAGAGATACAGATAATTTATTAGATTTTAATAGTCATCCACAACTTAATGATATTAGGCAACATTTTCTGTACGTATGCTTCATATGAGTTTGAAAAAACTCAGCAGTTCGTAAGCAGGTGAAGAAAAAAAAAACTTACCGGCTCAGATTTTAGTAAGTCTGAAGTGTCAGTCGCAGTCCCGTTCATATAAATACTTTCTTTCGGGTGGTGATTAGATGAATTGTCATTTTCATCTGAGAGTCCTTGGACTATCAAACCATTCACAATCGCAGATGCCATATTCTGAAGATGAGATCGTCGTTAAAAGATGAATGCTTAAGATCGTAGACGTTTCACCATGCACGAGCAACAGTATAGCAAAAAATCTATAAATATTAAGCAGACTACGAACTTGTCAGGAAAAATATCTTCTTCAAAAACAGCGAGGACAGTTACTTCATTTTAAAATATTCAATCGATCATCCAATATTTATTAACTCGAAATGACAAGTACAAAAACAAAGAGAATGTATGCATAAAGCAGAAGAGTTGCCCGGATGCACGCTTTTCTGCTATAGGTGGCGGGCAAATCCAGTCAGTCCTAAATTCCTACAGTGAGCATGCGCGATTTACAAGAACCCGCTTCTTTGTTATCTATGACTGTGACTCCGAAACTAAAGGGGTTTTTTTTTTCTTCTCTTTTTTGTTTATTAATTAATTATTCTTCGTTTGTCAGCCAAAGAAATGTATTAACATTAGCTGTTAATTATAATAATCAGTAGACAAATTTTATTACATCGATCACATTTGTATTTAATAAATGGCATTCCTGCATTATAATCATCATCAGCAGCGGCAGCATTCAGCGTTGGTTATTGTTATTAGGTTGTTATAGTAACCATGTGAGTAGCTTGGATTGTTGATATGGAAAATGAAAATAATTTCCATTTATTTCTTACTGGTCAGATAGAAAGCTCTGAGGTTTCTTGATTCAACTCTCAATTTTTTACAGTTAATGTTTTTTTATGTGCACTTCTTTGAAGTGTTTACTGTGTAATTTTATGTTTAGAATATCTGAAAGATATTCAATTGTCCGTTTTTAACCCCGACGAAACAAGGATGATAACAAGTTTTACGTGTTTGTATGTGTGTGTATCTGTGCTTGGCACTTTTCAGCCTTATCGGTTGAACCGACACCCAAATTCTTCTTTTTTTTTGCGTAAGGAAAACTGACCGAGAGTGTTCTTTATAGGTCTGGTTTTTCTATGACTTTGCACTTAGGACGAAAGTCATTTATGTACTTGGAAGTACCTGGGGCGGAGCCCCCTACCTTCCTGTCTTTTCATTGGGTGAGAATGGAGAGCAGCATGAGCCTGGACCAATTGTGAGCTGGTAAATGTGCCAAGAGGAATTGCTTAGATTTAAATAAAAGTTTAAATTTAATAAAGCTAACATGAATATAAGTACAAATGAAAATGAAAAATAGAAATAGCAAAAGTCCCCCCCCCCCCCCCCCGCATGAAAAACCAAGCGTTAAGCAATTAACCTTTTCTGAATAATGATAAAAAGTTAAGTAAAGAAAAAATAAGGCCCTTAGGCAGTTCTTGTATAATAAAATTATAAGAATAATAAAAAAAAAGTCCATAGCCGGGACAGCATCCCTATCCGCAAACCGGAGATTCTTGACGGCGAACCGCCGAGAATCACCGTGCGCTAAAGTTGCCTGAGCAGGGCACGGGGCCTGTTATGGTTTGCCGGGTCAGTCGGATAACTTTGCACTTATCAAATAAATTAATTAAAATCTCAGAAATTAACGTTCAATCTAAGCCTTTATTCACGTGATTCGTAACGATGTCATTGTTGACAAAGAAAGAAGGCTAAATGATTTAAGAATCTTATCTGTTTCCAGTTTCTATTTCTTAACGAAGATAATACTTGTAAATAATTTTTATTTGAGCGTTTCAAAAGGATTTTCTATTTTCTCACCTGATTATACTTTTGCAACTAGCAAATTTTAGGAGGTGTAAATATCTTACGGATTTCCTTTTTTCTTACAGATGTATTTAAATTTCATATCCGTTCTGGTTAGTAAAGAATCATCTTAATATGATAAAATGATGTTTATAATATTTTTTTTCAATTTAATATTAGTGTACTAATTTATTACTTAAAGACAAGCACAATTGTTGCCAAATTACAAAGTGATAAATATCACAATTAGTACCTGTAACAAAAAGTCGTCACACAATAAGGAATGTAAATATGCTTTAGAGATATTGTAAGCTGTGATTTTAAATTATGTTATTTAATTTGCTACATCAATGTGGATTTCATTTGTATTGTCATTGTAGTCCTATAAGGAAAATTTAGCATGCCCTATTTTTATACTCTTATAATGTGTGCATTTATTCATTAATATTTCTTTTACCATGAAAAATTCTTGACATTTTTCAATTATTTATCAATTATTACAAGCAGGCATCACTAGATGGCGCGAAAAATGCGACACTGTGCTTTTCGCAGTCAACTTTCAGCAATAGGCAGCAATGTCTCAACAACTCGTTGACAATGTCATATTCGCTGTCAGAAGATCGTGCGAAACTTGCACTATCTTCTGAACTCCCTTGACTGCTGACAGAGGAGTTCAGATCCTCTACTAAAGGATGAATGCTTCTTGCTGAATTCTTTTGCTTCTTGCTCAATTTCTTCAGTTTGTTTCAGACGGGTTGACCTTTGATCACATTGTGCTTTATGTTACTTTTTCAGTAAAGTTTATTTTTACACTTTATTGAAAAAGTAGCATAAGCGGGTAATGTATGCACGTTGCTTACATTACACTTGTTCTTATGTCTTGGGGATTCTATGATATTATTTACATTGATTTAAAAAGTTTTTGTGCAACATAATAGTGAAGAAACTGTCTTGTCCTTAATTTTTGCACATCAGTGTATATATGATAACTCACTTCTGTTCTATGAAATTTCTATCTCATTTTAGTTTCTTTATATGATTGATTGGTTCACATGCATAATTTTGATGACCTGAAAATTAGCTGAAGTTAATTCAAATCCAGCCAAATCACGCTACTGTGGATGTAAATGTGTAGGCCAAAAAGAAACTTTATCTGATATTGCAACTTTCTGTTATTGGGGGAATGTCACAACAGTTGGAGCATCCCGTCTGATTTGCTAAAAATGATTAGCAAAATTCTGCACTTGTACTGAGTTTTCTTGATTGTTGAATATTAAAGCAGTGCTTGATTTAGATTAATTTTAAAAGTCAGCAAGTTACACAAGCATGTGATACATTTGAAAAGAATTAGTTATTTAGAATAAGAAAGTTTGTTTCATATGCTTGATTTAAAGTGTAGAACTACCTACAACTTTGCCTCTAGATTTTTCAATTGTGTTATTGTCATATTACTAAATTGCGCAGGGGTCGATCTAGGATTTTATTTGTAGGGCTGCATTTTGTGGAAATTTTTTTTTATTTAAAATGTCATGAAGGTCATGTGTAGCTATCACAAATCTAACCTAAAATCTCTTTTGCGTAGAAGACTTCACTGGAAATGACTTTGAAGCTGGAGATTTTTTTACTGATCTTTTGATCTCAGATAAACTGGATGGGCATAAAATGATAAAAGAACTTTCTCCAAATGAAAATTTTGTGAAAGGTCTATTTTTAAGATATAAAACTTTATGAAGGGACGGCAAAGCAGACCCAACTTGCGCCTGAACTGTCCCCTGTTGTGTAATTGGTGTAATATATTCATATTGTTTAACCCACTTTATGCTTAGCACACTTTAATAGTTAAACGTTAGTAGCACATTTAGCTGAAATTTATCTTGTCTTTTAGTTTCCTGTCATAGATGACCTTTACTGCAAATATTGTTTTGTTCATGGATCTGATTGGGTTGTCACTTCGGTAAGATGTTTCTATTTTTTGTGTATTATTTCTTATGTATTTATTATCTAATCTTGTTAAATACCTTTTTTAATGTAGTTTTGTGTGTTCCATGGATACTTCAGGGGGTAAGGCCAAAGTTCTAAAAGTTCAAGCCAGCCTCATTAAAACGTAACCAACTTGCAGATTCTTTCCAAAAAGTAACAAGAAACTTCACATGATGCATTTAAATCTTACACATAGTTTTTTTTTTTTTTTTTTTTGTTATTCATTTTTTCTATACAAACTACTCTTAAGTTTTTATTGTGTAACCTTATTTTGGGCTGCAGAAGTAAAGCTTAATTCAAAAATCAAAATCTGTTAATACATGTTATTGAATTATTTCTATTTCAAATTAATTGAGAAATAATGAATTTATTAGAGTTGTGAACAAAGCAAATTTAGCCTTTTTTAGATTTGTAATTATTAAAAAATTCTGAATGTTTTGATATAAATGCATTAAGGTTACTTTAGTTTTCTCTTTTAACTTTCTTCTATATCTAATATATAGAAGAAAGTATTGTATTCGTGAAAATTTTTGAATGTCGAATTTAGACGGATTTGAACGTTTTGAGGTGCGCTGAGTCCATTTCGATCATTTTTGGAAAATTTCTGTGCGTGTGAGTCTGTATGTGTGTGACCAGTTTTTGTAGCCGCGCTAGAGCAAAAACTACTGCATGAAATCAAAAAAATTTTTGCACATATGTACCACCATGTGAACTGGTGCACCTGTCTTTTTTTAGCGAATTCCTCCAAGGGGGTGGAGCAATCGCATGTTTTCTGCTCGTGGGTGATTGCTATATCTCAGGAAGTAACCGGCGGAATCAAACAAAAATTAGTCCATAGGTAGACCCTATTGAGTACAGGTGCCGATTCAATTTGTGTGTTGGTGGGGGGGGGGGAGCAATCGAGTGTTCTTCTTATTTAATGTAACTGCTATATCTCGAGAAGTAATGAACGAAATCGAACAAAAATTGGTGCTCAAGTAGACGTTAAAGAGTACAGGAGCTGATTCAATTTTTGTGTCAATTGCTTAAAGGCGGGTTGTGCAATCAAAAGTGCTTATTTTGTCATTGCACCTGCTATATCTCGAGAAATATTGCTGCCATTTGAATGAAATTTGGAATAACACTAACCCAATATGGAAGCAAGCATCAATTAAATTTTGTCGCCAATCGCCCCAGGAGGAGGGTGGGGTGATTTTTGTGCTTAGTCAACAATGCGAAAAATAAATTCATTAAAAAATCGCTTTCACGCTTTTTAATTATCAAAACAGCTGAAAACTTTCAATGATTTAAAATTTTTAACTGTTGCCAATTTATTTTTACTAACAAATAAATTATTTGCAATTAATCTAAACAAGGCTTTTGCAATGATTTCCAATTTCGCTCATTGATTCTGCATTTGCAGGGGGTATTACAATAGTTGGGAAATTGGAAATGTCTAACTATTCGGGCGAGTATTTTATTTTTTAACTTTATATTTCACTAGCTGTGGGGCCCGGCTTGCACGGGCTTTAAAGTAGTGATGAAAATTTAAATGAACTACTCGCCGTCAAGGAGGTACATAATGATATATAACCGCCAAGGCAGCTCGCCTTTAAAGTAGCGAGGAAAGTTTCAGCAAACTACTCGCCGCCAAGGCGGCTCGCCTTTAAAATAGTAAGGAAAGTTTAAAGAAATTACTCGCCGCCATGGCGGCTCGCATTTAGAGGAGGGAGGAAAGTTTTAGCGAAACCGGTTTCATAAAACTACTCCCCGCTAAAGCGGCTCGCTAAAAAACTTTCCCGCATCAAAAAGTCAATCGCATTACTTGCACATGCTTTCTCAGGAATAAAAACACTGTCAAGTAGCACATATTTAACACTCTCCCTAATAAACAAATACAATTCCCTACCAAAAACAAATATTTCCAAACCGCTCTCTTCCTGTAAAATTAATTGCAAAATTCCAAACAAAAAAGTTGTTTTAATATTTAGATTGCAGCCAAAAAAAATCCCTGCTAAAAACATGAATTACAATTTAATTTGAAACACATTTTCAAAATGGTACCAGAAAAAAATATAAGTCATTAAGTCGGCAGGAATTCAAGTGAAACATGGACAATCGCATTATTTGCCTTGTTGAAACCCTGTAAAATGAAATGCTTTTAAGAAACGAAATGAAGAAAAGGACACCAACAATGAATTTAAAAGATGTCGCCATTGCAACGCAATAAAATGTTAATAGTTTGATCAGGAAAGAGGTTTTCAAACTCAAAGTTCAAACGCTTGTAACTTTTTTCTAGTGGAGATAAAAGCTTGGTTCTTCGACTGTAAGTCGAATCAATTCTGGGGTTAAAAATATCGCTCTATCCAATGGCGTAAAAATCAAAACTGTGGAATAATTAGTTTATTTTTTATTGATGGTTTTAATGAACCAAGTATTGCAAGAAATGGGGTGAAGCCTTGCAAAAGGCAAGTTTAAAAATTGAATAACTCGTGCTGTGTTTAAGTTAGAGAATCGGAACAAACTGCATAGGACGGACAAAATTTTCCTGCTTCCAACGATATATAACATTAATATGTGCAAATATAACCCCAGTATTCGGCGATTTATGTGAAAATTGCCTTGAATTCGAATAAAAAACGAATCGCTTATCGAATCTTTTCAAACTATAGCCTAAAGTCTTTCTGGATAAATGAACTATTCAACACAAAAAGAATTTTTCAAATCGAACCAGTAGTTCCTGAGATTAGCGCGTTCAAACAAACAAACTCTACAGCTTTATATTATTAGTAAAGATTATATACTCGTTGAAACTCACTAACATGTTCCTCCATGAAGCTTCTTAATGTACTATTTGCATATTCTAAAGCCTGCACCTTAAGGAAGTATTTGGAACTGTAAATTGTTTGTATGTTTCCAACCAGAAAATTTGAGTTTTGATAAATGCTGACACTCAGATTTTCATTTCAGGGAATCGAAGAAGGTATATCACAGATTTCGAAGAAAGGAGAACTTGAAATGAATATGTTTGTGTTTAACTTCCCTTTAGACATATCATTCAAAAGCACGAATCCTTATGGATGTAAGCATGACCCATTAACACTTTTTTGTGTTATATTATGTATTGTTTCTCTGGATATAGAGCATGTCTCCATTTTTAAAACATTAAATGGTGGCTTTTGTAATCCAATAGTCAAATATTTTGCCAAAATTTCAATAGTTCTGTCTCACAATGCAATGACTAGCAAAGTTAGAAACCATTAAGAAATCACACTGGTCCTTTGGACCAGGGAACATGAATATGTACTGGTCCAGGGGTCTGGCCAGAGGAAATTCGGGTCCGTTAACGGACCCTTCACAAAAATACGATCAAGCAAAACGGACCTTTCACAAAAATACTATGGAGCAAAACGGACCCTTCACAAAAATACAATCAAGCAAAACGGACCCTTCACAAAATGCTGATCAAACAAACGTACATTTCACACATTATTCATTCAAAAAGCAAATCTGAAATCAAAATAATCCCATAGCATATTTCTGTGTAAAAGCCCAGAACTTTTGGGCCTTTTCTGAAGTTAAAGAAAGGAATCGCTGATCCGCCAACTTCGCAAAAAAAAAAAAAAAAAAGTCGGCACTTCCTGCTGCCTGGCCCTGCGATGCTCGGGCAAGCAAAAAATCTTTAGTGTAAAATGTAGCACTTTTTGTTGGTTTCTTTTAAAGAAATTAACAACTCAAAAAAGGTAGTTGTTTTGCTTTAATGGTTCTGCTTGTTTGTTTTATCACATGCAAATCAAAGTGGCTTGCTGCGATGTTGCTGTTATAGATTTCTCTGGAAGTGCAGAGTAAGGATTTTTCTCCCTGCTATGGACTTAAACATAAAGGAAATAATAATAATAGCAATTATCAGCGGAATGAACTTAGAACTGCAAACAGATAGCTAGGGTTGGAGAAAAAATGGGATTGCTTCTGGGGAGAGCGATCAGCTATTTAAAATTAAAATTATCTCCATCTGACGTCTTTGGTGCGATGTTTTGACCTTATTTTGGCAGAAAATTATCTGTTTTTTTTTATTTCATTTATTTATTTATTTTTTTTAATGCTTACAAGGGTGGTGTTTTAGTTATATTCAGGAATTAATGTATTTTTGCGTCTGTTAATATTGTAAGTCTGGTATTGTTTGTTTTGCTATGTTTCCCTACCGTATTTTTTCCTCCGAATTTTTGGCGAATATGTCGGTGATTATTAATGACATTCATCATATAAACCTGATGAAATGCAGCTCTAAAATTTTTGACTTTAATAAATTATTAAAAATCGTTTTTATATTTCTGATGCTTTCATTTTGAAAGAAGCGATCTCTGCATCCGATATGAAAATCGAATTTTACTTACTTTTCAAGCTAATTACTCTTTATTAGGAGGCAAATAAATGAAAATTCTCTTTATTTTTTGCTCAGATCATTATTTTAAATTTTTTAAAGCAAAATTAACTGTTCTTTTATGAGTCTAAATGTTAAACGATCGTTCCATTTTATTTTTGCATTAATTGTGGAAAC